>JAHLGO010000238.1:98735-109119 GCA_020615895.1 Ceriops decandra | reverse complement strand
TTGATGAAATCAAAGAAATTTAAACGCCATGGAAACACTAAATCAAGCTTTAAGATAAAATTCCGCAACCATAATGCATGAATAGTATCCTCAAAGCATGCTACAAATTTACCCTCTATAGTGGAAGTAGCAATGACAGACTGCTTCCCACTTTTCCAAGAAACTACTCCTCCAGCTAGGAGAAACATTTAACCAAATGTAGATTTCCTCGAGTCTACACATCCAGCATAATTTGAATCCGAGTAGCCCTACTTCAATACGACTTGATCTTTTATAAGTAAGCATGTAATCTTTGGTGCCTTGTAAGTACCTAAGTACTTTCTTTCCGACTTTCCAATGATCTATTCCATGATTACTTTGATATCGGCCTAACATTCCAACTGTGAAACTGATTTCTAGTACATGTTTGCGCATACATCAGGCTTCCAACCAGTGATGCATAGGAAATTGATTCCATCGCTTTCCATTCCAAATCATTCTTTGGACATTGCAATTCACTGAATTTGTCCCCTTTCTAAATTGGAACTATTTCTGTTGAGCAATTTTCCATTCTAAATCTCTCTAATACTTTATTGATATAGCCTTTCTGAGACAATCTTAACAATCCTTGTGATCTATCACGGAATATTTCTATTCCTATCACATAGGATGTCTCATTCATATCTTTTATTTCAAAAGTTTTAGAGAGAAATTTCTTTTTCATTATGTAACAAACCTATGTCATTAGTAGCCAAAAGAATGTCATCGACATATAGGACTAATATAATGAACTTGCTCTCACTAACTTTCATATATATACACTGATCAACAATGTTTTTTACAAAACCATATGACGTAATGGTATTATTGAACTTAATATACCATTGTCGGGAGGCTTGTTTCAGTCCATATATCGATTTCTTTAATTTACACACCAAATTTTCTTGCCCGATGGTGATGAAACCTTCAGGTTGGTCCATATACACTTTCTCTTCCAAGTCACCATTTAGAAAGGCGGTCTTTACATCCATTTGGTGGAGCTCTAGATCATTATGAGCCACCAAAGCCATAATAATTCTTAAGGATTCTTTCTTAGAAATTGGAGAGAAAGTCTCCTTATAGTCAACACTATCCCTTTGAGTGAAACCTTTGGCAACAAGTTTGGCCTTATACCTTTCGATGTTACCTTTCGAGTTTCGCTTGGTCTTGAAGACCCACTTACAGCCAACTCATTTTGATCCTTCAGGTAACTCTACTAGCTCCTAGACTTGGTTTACATCCATCGATTTCATCTCTTCCTTTATGGCATTGAACCACCTTTCAAAATCATTACATTCTATGGCTTGTTTAAATGAGACTAGATCTTTATCAATGTTCAATTCTGATTCATGCTCAAGTGAGTAAACCACATAATCATTTGAAACTGCTGGCCTTTTCTGTCTTGTAGACCTCCATAATGCCATTTCTTGTGGTATCACTTGTTCATTTGTAAATTGAACATTGTCACTTAGTTCATCTCTTATGTGTTCACTTTGCGTGTTTCGAGTATCAATTTGTTGTCCTTGTATGTCATGTGACTGTGATGCAACATAAGGAACAACAATTTGAGTAGAAACACTGGGTGTGGGGATATCGACGTGAGTAGGAGTACTCACTGTAGATCTTTCATTTTGTAATTCTTTAATATCTACCTTTCGTGATTCCCCACTTCCACTGAACTGTCCATTTTCAATGAACCGATCATTACCAGACTCAACTATTCTAGTACTATGGTTAGGGCAGTAGAACCTATACCCTTTGGACTTTTCAGGATAGCCAATGAAGTAACCACTAATGGTTCTCACATCAAGCTTTCCTTCATATGGATTATATATCCTTACTTCTGCTGGACAACCCCAAACATGGAGGTGTCTCAAACTGGGTTTCCTCCCTGTCCATAACTTGTAAGGAGTTTTAAGGACAACCTTACTAGGAACCCTATTCAGCAGATATGTAGCAGTTCTTAATGCATACATCCACAAGAATAAGGGTACAGTACTGTAATTCAACATGCTCCTAACCATATCCATAAGTGTGTGATTTCGCCTTTCCGCTACACCATTCTGTTGTGGTGTACCAGATATTGTACCGTGCACATATGCCTTGACTTTCAAGAAGTTTCTCAAATGGACCAGGACATTGTCCACTTTCATTGAATTTTTCATAATATTCACCACCCTTGTCTGACTTAATCACTTTTACTTTTCTATCTAACTATCTTTCCACTTCATTAATAAACACCTCTAGGATGTTTACTGATTGAGACTTTTTATACAGTAGATACAAGTAATAATATCGTGAGTAGTCATCTATAAAGGTGATGAAATATTTCTCACCACTCCATGTTGGGATATCAAACAGGCCACAAATATCAGTGTGTATCAATTCTAAAGGCTTATTGCTTCTCATGGCTGGGTTCTTCGATGTATGTCTTGTTTGTTTCCCTTTTATACAGTCAATACATACATCCCAATCAGTAAAATCCAATTGAGGCAGGACATCACCTTTCACCAACCTCAATATCCTTTCTTTAGATATATGACCCAATCTTTGATGCCATAAGAAAGCAGAATTTTCATCATGCACATTACATATGTTACTTATACTATGCTCAACAAGAAATATGGAATCAACATACATAGCATCAAGATTAAAATGGTACAAATCATCAATCAAAGTACCAGATCCATAATAGTACAAATGTCTATACAATGAAAATGCACTGTTTCCAATCTTAAGGTTAATCCTTCATCCAACTTTGCAAAAGAAACTAAATTTCTAGCACATTCAGGAACATAGAGACACTTTTCTAGATCCAGATGACACTTAGTGTCCAAGATCAATCTGTACGTCCCAATCCTTCTATTTGTGCCTTCATTCTGTTTCCCATATAAAGGAACTTCTCATATCCTATTATGGGCTGGATTGAAAGGAATCCCTGCATAATATATGACACATGAATAGTAGCTCTAGAATATAACCACCAAGTATTATTGGGCACTTCAATTATGTTTGATTCAAAATATACTGATATACAGTACATACCTTTCTTTTCGAACCAAGCCTTTCTTTTTGGGCAATCATTCTTAAAGTGACCCATCATTTTGCAGAAGAAGCATTTCTGATCCTTTTGGATTTGACCTCTAGTGACTTTTATAGAGGCTTTTCCCTTCTTCTTACTTTTCTTATGTGGTTTAGACCTGCTACCACTAGCATCATTATGAACGATGAGATGAATGAAGTGATCCTTTATCTTCTTTAATCTCCCTTACTTCTGAACTAACATGGCCATAATTTCTTAAAAGTTATATTTCTCTTTAATAGTGTTATAATTCACTTGGAACTGGCCAAATTCAGGAGGTAATGAGTTTATGATGAATTAAACCAGAAATGATTCACTCACATCCATGCCCATTGTTTTCAACCTTGCTATTAGATTAGTCATACTGGTCACATGATCATGAATGGGCTGTGACCAATCAAATTTCTTGGTCATCAGCTCACTCATTAGGGTTCCTACGATGGATTTATCAGTTATATTTGATTGAGAGTATTCCTTAATTCTCATTAGAAATTCCCTTGCATTTTTCGTCTTAGGCATCGATGGCTTGACGTTTTCAGCTATTGTCATCCACATCAAATTCAAACTTAGTCTATTAGACTGTACCCAAGCCTCATAAAAAGACTTATCAGATTCTATACTAGTCCCTATAATGGCTGCAGGCTTTTTATCTGAAATGACTGCTAAGTCCAAGCCCAATATACCTAAATGAAACTGAATATGCTCAGACCATTCTGCATAGTTCAGCCCATTGAATTTGATCATTGAATTGCCTAAGGCGAACACATTACTGGAAGCTGCAAACATAATCCAAATTTATACGTTAATGCTTTGAGTAAACTCTAATGGATTCAGATACATTACAAACTTTAATCATGTATTTAAGTTGGGTGATCCTCAAATACATAACTCTAATCAATAATGATGCTAATTTAAATATACTTTAATATATCAATTAATCATACTAGAGTTAACATGAATGTCATCTTTGGATATACAATCACGTTTACCCAGTATATCAATTAATCCCTTTTAGTGTCATTAATTACAAGCAATGATCCATCTTTGGATGATCTCCTATCTTCATAATTAATAACAACAATTGTTCATTTCAAAACATTTTATTAGCATCCAAAAATTTAACAATTAAAATTCATAATCAACTGTTTAAATCCATTCAAAGCCAAGTCACTTTGGTGACTAACAAGCTTTTAATATTTGACTCATGTTGATGTGAATTCAATAATCTTCAATTACGAAGATTAAATTATCTTTTATGTGGGAATCAACACTGTTTGCGTTGGTGTATTGTTCCAGTAACCGATCCACTTTACACGGTGATATCCATTCGAAAATTTCTTTTCCATCACCGATCGAGAACCTGTAGCAACACCATACTGTAGGCAACTCAACCCACGTGCTACCTCTGACCAAGGACCCATGATGATAGCAACTCAACCCACGTGCTGCCTCTGTCTCGGCCGAGTGACACACAATGGCAGCACCATTGTACTGCTGCCTTCAGCCGAGTGACACATGTAGCACCACCGTACTGCTGCCTTCGTCCGAGCGACCCTCAATGGCAGCACCGCCGTTCTACAGGCGTCGCCCGCGTGCTGCCTCCAGGTTGTCTCAGACGAGTCGATGAAGCCCCTGCTTGACCACCGGCGCAGAGTCCAGCAACCGACACACATCCCTCATCGACAAGCCTGACGTCGCAGTCCAAACCCATACCTGATCCAGTCGTTTGAAGGGATCTCCATCGGCAATCAACCCACGTTGCCTCTGACGAACGAACGTGGGGACGAACCAACCTATTCGGGTCAGATCTCCGAAGCGATCTGGGTCCACAACGACACCCGAAATCGCGATTCCTCGAGAGACCGTTCCACCGCACCTACCCGACCAACCTAGATCCCGGCGTTACCCGGAAGAACGCTCTTCCCTGTTTTGTCGTACCCACAAGAACGAATCGATTTGTGTCTCTGGTTAGCCGAAAGAGAGTACTCAGATCGATTCGGGTCTCCCACCGACAACAAAACACAGCCTTCATCGATCCGTACCCAGATCCGTTCGGATTTGGTGGCTATACCTGAAAGCACGGCCTACACAGTAAGGCCAATCCAGCCTTACCCAGATCCATTCGGGTCCGGCGGCATACCGTCCTCGTGCCGACTTTCCTTTCTCCTTTCAACGCTGGCCGTTTCGCTGGTACAAACCCTCCATGGCCAGCGTTTCTCCTTTCAACACCAGCTGTTTCGTTATCCGTGAAATGCAGCAAATAATAAAAGAGAGAAAAATAATTGCACACCGTTTTCCGTTTTGGTGCAAAACATAAAAGAAAACAACCGTTTGACGCAAACAAATAAAGTAAAACAAATTGCAGTATTCGCTGACCCGCTCTGATACCAATTGTTGGACTTTTCTACAATTTCTCTTTATGAAATTCTTATTTCTATAATACAGGATTTTTCTTTAAACGAATACTAGCAATAAAACTGTAATTGAAATCAACATACCATTATCCATTATGCTGATGTCCCATAACGGAGATGAGAATCTTTTTTTCGTTTCGTTCTTGAATGCTTCTCTCTTTTCTCCTACTCTTCCCTTTCTTTTCTTTACGTTTTCTCTCTGATGGTTGAGATCTCAGGAAAGGTCTGTAATAGTATATATACACACACACACACACACACACACACACACACACATTATTCCTTTCCTATAACTGTTACTTTTTAAAGAAAATCCTCATCTTCTATAACGGTCATCTTAAATAGGAAGATACTTCTTTTCTTGTAACGTTTATCCTTAATAGGGAGCGTGGAGGGATTTTAAACTCGATGACCGAAATTACCGCTATGCCTAACCGACTATCATATTAGGCCTTTTATTTTGGGTCATACTTTAAATAACATGGGCCACTCATGTTAATTAATTTAACAGCTACATGCAGTGAAAGAGAATTATGCGTAAATTGATTAGTAAATCAAAGAGAGCTTTTGGTCAATCTAAAAGGGGTCTTTAATGGTAATTTGTACCTCCGCTTCTTTCCAAAGTCCTTTAATGTTGCTATGAGGTAACTCAATCGGTAAGGGATACTCGGGGCAAAACTTTGTTGCTAAATACTCCAATGGATATCCATACCAATAAAGATACCTCAGCCTATTGGGAAGATAATCAAGGCCCTGAGAAAGGTGCACTTTCCATTCTTCTTCTTCTTTTTAGCAGTTTCAAGTTATGCATGTTTTCAAAGGCATTAGGATTCAAATGGATTTCTTTACTTAGCTTTGTCATATTGAGGAATATGTCCTCAACTTTTCTCGTTCCATGAAAAATAATAGGAAAAGTAGCTATGAGTAAATATAAAAAGTGAATTGAAATTTCTATAATGATTAAAATCCTACCGTCTTATTCTTGAATATGTCATATATCTCTTGTGGATTCTACACTCTGCTACGTTACTCCTTCGATTCTTCGGATACAAACTCTTTACCCATTTCTTGTAATAGATCATGCATTTCTAATTTCATCAATAAGATCCCGTATTCCAATCTCGGCAGAAAAGCCACAACTATTCAGTACCACAAAAACCATGTCATAACTTTTAAAGAAACATGCAATGAGAAGAAATATTTCTCTCTCTTTCCTATCTAGGACATTGTAACTAATTTTCAACACATGTTGAATCTTATTCATAGGTACCGTTTTTGGTTTATTTATTGTACTTTCCCACTCAATTTTTTCCCTCTTGTCCGATAGAAAAGACCTCATAACTTTAAGAGCCAAAGGATGGCCTTGACAATATCTAATAACCAAATCTATCAAGGGCTTGTGACCTTCTAGGGGATGATTTTCCTTGAAGGCATGCTGGCTAAAAAGTTGAAGAGCTGCATTATCATCCAATGTCTTGACCTCATATATATAATTAGTCATACTTTCAAAAGCTTGCTTATGTCTGTTACAATAATCCTTCCTCCTACCCCAAACCAACATGGTTTTCAACTAAACATTCTAATTGTTGCAAATTATCAACATCATCTAAAACAATTAATATCTGTTTACAATATAATCTCCCAATTAAAGATTTTTCAAGTCCAATGATAGATGTATAAATTTTGATATGACTATCCCCCAATGCTTGTGAAATGAGCTCTTCTAATAACTTTTTCATGCCATTTTTTTTCTGATTCTTCCCTAAAATTGTTAAGAAAGCAGGAGCCCTCAAATTGACATGAAATTTGGCTAAAAATAGCTTCAGCAATAGTTGTTTTGCCTATACCGCCCATGCCCCAAATCCCTAAAATGCGAGCATCTTGGGACCCAATAGCTAGCATCCTTTTGATTTGCTCAAGATGTGAATTTATTCCCACCAGGCGCTCCGAGCCCGTATGCAAAGGCAATGCTTGATCCAGTTTCTCCAAAACATCTTTGACAATTTGGTCAATAAGTTTACGCTCTGACCTGTCATAAATAAGCCAAAGTTTCATAACTATGCAATGCACATTGATGTTGCAACATACTTAGGCATTACTTGATGTCTCCTTTTGGTGTTCTACATGTTTCAGTTGCAAATCAATTATGTCCCGTAGCACTTTTGCAACCGATTTATAAAACTTTAAGGAACAAAAATGTCATCAGCGTTATCAAGTGTTAAATTTCAAAATGGGACAGCATGGATTCCACTTCAATGAACTAGCTAGGTGGAGTTGAAAACTTATAGTTTTCACTTAGCCTATAAGTAACTGAAACTTGCACCTCGTAAAGTTACCTGATGACATTGGAATCCCACCCAGATAGATTGGCAGCTCTGGTCAAATCAGCCTTCCATTTGGGGACCTTGTCGGAGTTGATCTCAAAATTTCTCTTGCGTTTACGATCAGTTGCTTCAGCGAAGCTCGCAGTCTGTTTCCTGACGTCGGATAGATCCACATGATAGAACACTGGCATAACAATCTGTCCGTGGGTGTCACGGCATTCCATGATCTTGACGAGTTCGTCCAAACACCAGGAAGAAGACGCATAGTTTTGGGAGAAAATGACGACGGCAACCTTTGATTCTTGGATTGCTTGCAAAAGGGCCGGAGCGATTTCGTCTCCTCTACGAAACTGGTAGACTGTGAAGGTCTCAACACCTTTTTCAGAGAAGACAGCAAGGAGATGGCTGATGAAATTGTCGCGAGTGTCTTCACCCCTGAAACTCAAGAAGACGTCATACTTACATTGATGCTGATTGTGAGCATGGGTGGCTGGAAGACTAGAGGGAGAGGATGAAGAAGAGGAAGCCAAAGTCATCGGATAATTACTCATAATTAAGAGGGCAGTGCGTGCAGACGGAAGAATTAAAGTGACTCTTCACCTCCTTTTGAGTTATGAAAGAATAGACAACCATAGCACAAGAAACAAGAAACCAACTTGATCAGCGCGGTCCGCTTTATTTATTTATTTATTGCATCAATTTTTTCTGTGAAACAGCAAACGATTTTTGTGTCAGTCCATTCACTCACGGCCAACTTTTTCTTTGTCTTTTTTTTTTTCATGACAATCGTGGGAAATTTCATCAAAGTTTTCTGTGAATTTGCAAACAACTTTTGCGATAAGCCAATTTTGTCTCGTCCAGAAAAATTGAGAGATTGGGCTTGTGTGATGTTTATCTAAATAAAAATTTGCATCATACTAAGTTTATAAGGTTACCATAAAGTTTTCATCGTAACTTACATTCTACAATTGAAATTATGATAAACTTTCAAGGGACAAAACATGACAACACAGGAAGCCATGAGTATGAACTCATGCCAATATTTTCCACGATGGGACAGCCTTAAATTTTATAAACCAAGTTTTCTCTTGGTCCCAACGACTAGGCTAGCATAATTTATACATCGTATTCATGCGGCGTTTCAAGCACATAAGACCCACCAAAAGAGAACAAAGCCGGATTTACTTGGTGTGATTCAATTAGAAATGAGATACCCTAATTTCTAAATCACATTCGTGTCAACCACTTTCGCCTTTCTTGGATAAAATTACGAGATCAGCCTCTTATAATGGTTATCTTAATAGATTTTTACACATTATACAAGTTTGTAGAATTATAAAATTAAAAATTGTAAGTATCATGTTTGGGTCACTTCATAAATTTGCTCAAAATTAAAGGGTCAAAGATAAAAAAAACCAACACAGAGATGATTAGAAAGATTTCAAAACTTAAGCTAGTGTTGTTTCAACAATTACAAATAATCAATACGCTAAATAACATCTTAAGCTAATTTGGAGACTTGGCGTACAAAATATTGGGAATTAATTGTTTATATGGTACACAATTTATCAGGTTGGTGCAAAAGTTGCTTGCTATTAAATGCAACAATTTTTATCAGCTTGAAATGGAGAAAATTTGTTGAACCACATTTAACATCAATGGGAACACTACTCCATGCGGCTTCTAATCTTAAGTTTAATAACAATGGTCTTATGGTTCTGCTGCTTGTCATCCAAATCAATACCTCAAAATCATTGAATGGGTTCAACTAAGAAAATAGGCAGCAAATAGACCCCTTATGATCAGTTAATGAACCCTTAATGAGTTTTAAATTGGCCTTTTTTTCCTACTATGACTATTACTTGTCTGTTTCTTTGATTGTCCTAAAATTTTCCCATCGTGTAGGGTCACAATTCTAAGGGAGTGAGGAAAAACCTTTGCATCATGTTTTCTTTGACTCTAGTATTGAACTGAAAATACCAAGACTTAGCCAGTCTTAGCATCCATGCAAAAAGAAAACTATCCAATTTTGGAATGTCTGGCATCTCAACAAAGGTAAAAGGGAAAAAGAAAGAAAAAATAATTAGTTAAACATTATTTTACAGAAATTTAGTCAATTATCTCTACAATATTAAAATCTTGTAACCATCAAACTTTTATATTTACGAACTTAAATCTAAAGAAAATAGAAATATAAGTATCTTAAAGAATACCTTAGTGGTTAAAGGCCAAATTATTCTTCTTGGAAGGATTGAGATTTATTAAAAAAGAAAAAAACTACTTCATATTGTGAAATTTATAATCTAATAAATTTTTTAGTAAAATCAAAAATGAGAAAAAATATAAGAAAAACATTCTTAAGATATATTAAAAATTAAATAATGTACTATCCAGAATGGTGACTAATTTTATCTTTTAAAAGTAATGATGAACAATAGATGCTTAAGAAAATATCCTTGGCATAGCCTAAGAGTCCTCAATCAAGAATAATTGCATAAGATTGTTGCACTTAGGTAAAGCATGCAATAATTTAGTGAGAAATTAAA
>JAHLGO010000238.1:83068-98635 GCA_020615895.1 Ceriops decandra | reverse complement strand
ATTGTTGCACTTAGGTAAAGCATGCAATAATTTAGTGAGAAATTAAATGTTATTGTGCCAAACAATCAAAAGTGTGATAAATAGAATGATGCCCTTATTAAAATACTCCAAGTAAAAATAAAAAATAAAGAATCTATAATGCTTATTTATGACCTTTTACATCCTTTAATCTATTATATCTTGATTCAATGTGAGAATTCTTGTCAAATGCTTGGAAAATATTCTAACCCCATTCCTGATGCATCCTGTTGCCCGTTAAACACCATAGATAAAAGAGGGATTCAACTATTTTAGGTCTTAAAATATTACAAGACGTACCCATACTCATGTCCTGAGAGTTTCACATGGGATACAATTAGAGTATCATGAAGCTAAGGATAACTAACTTATCCAGAATGGAAAAAATAATTCTCTTCAGCTAGTTTTGCAGAGGTAAATTGGTAGAAGTTATAACATGTCCAGGCAAGTTGTGCAAGAATGAGAAAAAATTACATAAGCGCTCTCACATGCTCACACATAGACATTATATACATCAATCATATTCTTGTGAATTATGTTTGTGTATATGTTCATAAACAAATTGGTACATAAATAGAAAATGAAAGGCTAACCATTAACCAAATCAGACCCCTTACTGGGAAGAGAAGGAAAGATCCTTTCAACCTGGTTATTTGGGAAGAGTGAAGTCCAGCTATGCTATTATGAGAAAATTCTATCCAAGTAAAATTGCATATATATAGGGCCAGTTTTTGAAAATGAGTACCTTTTTTGTTATTTAAAGAAATTTTTATGAGTCAGTAAGCCCATAATCAAATGATCCTAAAGCCATCATTTTGGGAGCAAACCATGCTAGTTCATCCATCTGCATGAACATGAAGGAGGACACACGAGAAAAATTTAACATGAACACTGCTTTTCTTTATATGGGCAAATAGAAGTAATGGAATACATATGAAGTTCCCAACTTCACCCTAGGATCTACTAGTTTATGATACTGAGAGGGGGGTGAATTAGTATCACACCCCTTAAAAACACACTTTGATAATTTAAGCCAAAGTATTCTATTTATTTAATACTCTAACTCTCATCACTACGCAGGTATGTGAACAACTTCAAACTCTTCTCAAAAGCAAACTCTTTCTCAGATTCAACTAAGGTAGATCTATTGTTACCTACTAATCACAATAGTCCCCAAAGTCACTTTTCAGACACTTTGCCTATTAGATAGATCAAATGTTCTTGATTAGGTCTTCTTTAGGTTATGGGTTCAATGATACTTTAGCTACGTTCACAACTCAATTCAAAACAAAGAATGTAAATCAAAGTAAGGACACAAGAGATTTATGTGGTTCCGTCAATGTGACGTATGTCCATGGTAGTAGGGACTCTTCCTTTACCGAGACAATCTACTGTACTTGAGAATACTAGTGTGGTACTCCCGATGTTTACAATGTAGTTACAATGGATGTCTTAATCCTCTATTCCTTTCACTATTGCAAATACAAAGCAAGTACAATACAAAAAGTGTCACTTACTGTGTTTACCCTTCTTTTAGCTTATCTTGCCTCTATTGAATTGAATAGGCTGCTTTACTGCCACTTAGAAGTCCAGCACAACACTCTCTAACCTCTCTTGAAGAAATTTGAAAATATGTTGAGTTCTTTCCAATGTTTCACACAACTCCTACTTTCATAGTCTCACAGCTTCATGGCTTGCACTCACGCTTCTGGTCTGCCATTTCACGTCTTACAGCCTGCCCCATGCTCCTGATCAATCATGCCGTTGCACGTTCTAGTCTCACGTCGTTACACATTCTAGTCTCACGCCGACGCATGTTTTGGTCTCACGGTTTAAATCTATACCCGCTTCGCTGTTCTCAAGCCTCACGGATACCAAATTTGCTCTCCTCGTCCGTTTCACAGTTCCAATAGTCTCCCGGTGGTTGTACATCTCTCATGGGTTTTCTCTCTCACCGTTCATCTGTTAACTCTTTTCCTTTGCCATCCACTCTCCTTCAACCGTTCACCACTTTGTCGTCCACCTCGATTTTCGTTGTTCACCTTTTTGCCGTCCACCCCTTCTAGCCATATCAGTTTTTCTCTTTTTTGCCGGTGTTCTATTCCCGTACTCACTTGGTTGGCCGAATCGATTTTTCTTTCTCTCTGCAGGTGGTGTATTTCTGGTCTGGTTTGCTCTTCCAATAGTGTCTCTCTCTCTCTCCTGGTGGTGTATGTCTGGTCTGGTCTGCTCTTCTGGTGGTGTCTCTCTCTCTCTCTCTCTCTCTCTCCTGGTGTTGTATGCCCCTTTTTCTGGTTATTATCCATTTAGCTCTCCCGGTGGCATGTCTTTGCCATTTTGCTCTTCCGGTCTACCATCTAGCCCCCTTCAGCCATCTTGTATTTTCTTCCTTTCGACTCGATTGTCTATGTTCTATGTAGGGTTTTCTTTTTCTCTTGCAAAGTTGTGATTTTACTTTCTTGCCCTCCATGTAGCTTCAAATTACTCTCTTGCCCCTCCATGTCAAATTAATTACACGCTTAAATTTAGTTGACAATAATTACAACCCATACAAGGCTGTGGGAACAACAATCTCCCCCTTTGTAATTATTGGCAACACTCATAACAAAAGCCATTATGTAGCAATTACAACTCCCCTTAAATATGCACTCCCCCTTTCTTAATAGCTCCCTCTGCACTATTGCTTCTCTCTCCCTTTGCCAACCAATTACAAAAAAACTCGCAAAGTAAAGATAGAAGATTCACCTGAACTTTAAGCTCGAGGAGGCATTTGCACAAACAAACTCATTATATGCTTTTCAAATAACTTTATGGACAGAGGTTTAGTTAGAATATCTAAAATTTGATCTTTAGTGCCAACATATCCAACTGAATTCTACCTTGTTCTATTTGATCTTTGATGAAGTGATACCGAATGTCAATATGCTTGCTCCTTGAATGTTGAACTGGATTTTTGCTGAGATCAATTGTACTTTGATTATCACAAAGTATACTCACTGGTAACTTCACTTCAACACCCAAATCTACCAATTGTCTTCGCATCCATATCACTTGAGTACATGCTGCACAAGCAGCCATTCTTCGCCGACAATTGTCTTTTGTTCCCATGACATTCTTGTTAGTGGATCTTGGAACCAGCTCCCATGTTTTGTTCTTATATAGCCTCTTTAATAGATTTAGGTTTAACTTGTGAGAGTAAAGCAGCAACTTCCACAATTCTTCTTCTTGTTGTAACTCCTGCTAATGGGTCACCTATGATCTAATTTCCTTGATGAGTACTGGTCCACGTTTTCTTTGTCCTTCTTTCTTGCACAATCTTAGTTGCAAGAGGATCTCTTTCTTCATCTTCAGACTCACTCTTCTCCAAGTCTGAACTTACTTCTTGTTCCTTTTCTTCAGGTTGGTTTGATTCTTCATCTATATTGAAGTCATGTTCTTAATTGTCCTTAGCTTCTCTATTCTGCATTGTTTTCCAGTTCTTATCTATTCTCACATCACTGGACGTGATCACTTTTCCCAGCTTATGCAGGAAAACTCTGTAACCTTTTGTCTTCGCTGAGTATCCCACAAAAATTCCTTCATCAGACCTAGCATTGAATTTTCCTAAGTTTTGCTCCTTATTCTTCACAAAACATGGGCTGCCAAAGATTCTGAGATACTTGGCTATTGTCTTCTTCCCACACCATAGCTCATATAGAGTCTTATCAGTATTGGGCCTTAGTAAGACTCTATTTAGTAGATGTACAACTATAAATGTTGCTTTTGTCCAAAATCTTGTGTGAAACTTGGATTCCAACAGTAAAGTTCTTGACATTTCAACCACATCTCTATTTTTCCTTTCTACCACCCTGTTCTGTTGAGGTGTTCTTGCTACTGCCATTTGGTGACGAATTCCATGCTTCTTAAGGTAATCTTCAAAAGCTTTATTTGTAAATTCAGCGCCTTGATCTGACCTCAATACTTTGATCTTCCTTCCATTCTCATTTTTAGCCAATCTTCTGTATCTCTTGAAGCAATTCAGAACTTCTGACTTGTATTTGAGGTGCATGATGCAGATCCTTCTGGAATAATCATCAACAAACAAGATGAAGTACCTCTCACCATTCAACCCTTTTGTCCTCATTGGTCCACAGAAATCAGTATGCACAATGTCAAGCACTACTTTAGAACTGAACTCTTTGGTCTTATACTGCTTTCTGGCATGTTTTCCTTTAGAGCATGTTGAGCAAACATACTCTCTCTCTCTCTCTTTCTTGAGGTCGGGAATGTCTCTAATTGCATAAGTAGTGGTCAGTTTCCTCATGTTCTTCTGTGTTAAGTGTCCCAGCCTCCTATGCTAAAGTTGGATTTCTTTGTGAGTAAACAGCTGTTTGTCTTGTCCTCATCAATCAAATATAAATTTCCAGCTATTCTCTTCCTGGCTACAATAGTATTGCCTTCTTTACTCTTTACTTGGCAACCTATTTTTGTGAATATCACTTTATGGTCTTCATTGCATAGTTGGCTGACAGATGCTAGATTATATCTGAGTCCTTTAACATGCAGAACATCTTTCAGCTTTCCTTTTCCAATATTTACTGACCCCTGACCACTGATGAGTGAATTATCCTTGCCAAACTTGACTTTGCCTTCTCTTGACTTGTTTAGCTTTGATAATTTACTCTTGTCTCTTGTCATGTGTGAAGTGCATCCACTATCAAGGATCCACTACTTATCCTTGTAGTTAGCCTTTAGTGCAATTTTATCTATATTAGCCACCTTCTTTTTAGCTTTATATCCCTTCTTTTGAACTAGCTTGAAGATAGCTTTCTCCTTTTTCTCAGCTTTTATTGTACCAATTGCTTTCACTGTGCCATTGAGTGCCTTCTCTTGCTCTGGGAGAAGTGTCATGCATCTCTTGGCATTATGGTCATCCTGCCCGCACCTTTCACACTATTCCAAGTATGCCAATATAGCAAACTTGTTCTTTGAAACCACTAGTTTAGGTTTCCACCAACAATCCTTGTTAGTGTGTCCTTGCTTTTTACAGTATGTGCAAGAACTCACGACAAGTGTTCTCTTCTGAATTTTGTATTGTCTCCCCCTGTATGCAGCATCGAATCTTCTCAAGCTGGAGACGTATACTAGCCTTCTCCACTAGCATTTACTTGCCCTATAACCCCAAACTCCACAATAAAGATAGTAACCTTGAAACTGCCTCTTCTTGGGTCTAATCACAGCTTGTTTTCTTTTATTCATTACTTGCTGTGTAGGCAAGGTTGCTGGTTTCTTTGCTTGTGTGGCTTTCATTTCAGGCACCTTCTTCTCCTTCTTTTGTTCAGCCATTGCCATTGGTTGGCTAACTTTCTTTTCTTTTTGAGACGTAGCAGCTATGGGCTGCTGCTCTTTAACCATATACATCATTTTTGGCTTTGGCTTTGGTTTGATAACTATCTTCTCTTCTTCAGTTATCTTCTCTTGAGTCACAGCCTTCTCTTTCAACTTTTGTGGCAAAGTCTCATTTTTCTTTTCTCTTGCAAAGCTTGTTTCTCTTATCATTTCAAGCTTCTGTAAGTTCTCTTCACTTGTTTTGAGTTGTTACTGAAGTCTCAGCAACTCTTTCTCTATTCCTTCAATTTTTTAAGTCCTTGAGCCAAGCTCTATTGTAAGGTCTTCACATATTTTGATATATTCTTTATATCTTCTCTTCAAGTCAATATGTTCAGCCCTTATTTCATCCTTTTGACTTTCTGCTTCCTTAGACTTTGCTTCAGCTTGTTTTACATGAGCCTCCAACCTTCTTATGGTTCTGCCCCTTCCAATTTTCTCCTTTGAAGCTGCTTCCAACTCAGCTTCAAGATCTAGTTCTTCTTTATTAACCTCCTCTTCCTCTTCAGAGGTTAAACTACCACCTTGAGCTAATGCCATAAAGGCATGCTCATCTAATGAGTCTTCATCTTCCTCCTCATCAGCTTCTTTTGTCTTACTCATATAACTCTTGAATGAGCCTCTCTTCTTCTTCTGTGGGTTGGCAGTCTTTTTATTGGACTTCTTTGATTTGAATGATAGTCTTCTCCATTTTCAATTCTACTCATCATCACCATCCTCATCTTCATCATCAAGTTTCACTTTACACTGAGAAGCAAAGTGTCCAGTCTGCCCATAACGATAACATCTCAAGGACAACTATCCTTTTCCCTTCTTAGACCCCTTCTTAAATTTCCCAACACTTCACCTTCACTTTCTTCCTCATTACCATCATCATCCTCACTAGATGATTCTTCCTCTTCTTTTATCTTCAAGTGTTTCATAGCTTTGAAAGCTACCTCTTTTGATACCTTTGACGTTGAGGAGCTCTCAGTTGACTTTATTCTTATCTCATATGCAATAAGATTGCACTGGAGATCATACAGAGATATAGAATTGAAATCTCTACTCTCCTTTATGGCTACCACCTTTGAGGCAAACCTCTCAGGCAGAATTCTCAAAATTTTCTTCACAATAAATGAGTCTTTCTTGTTCTTCCCATGACTTCTAAGGTCGTTTACAGCATCAATAATCCTGGTGAAGAACTCTTGGACTGTCTCATTTTTCTGCATTCTGAGAGATTCATATCTCTCCTTGAAAACTTGAAGCTTGGCCTCCTTCATTCTGCCATCACCTTCATAGACTTTCTGCAATCTGTCTCATATCTCCTTAGTAGATTTACAGTCTATAACTTTAGCATATTCAGCATCTGTCAATGCTAAAATGATGATGTTTGAGGCCTTCCCATTTATCTCAAACTGCCTTAATTCCTCTGAAGTTGGATCTTTACCTTCTTCTGGGGCCATAAAACCCTCATGTACGGCTTTCACCATCTTCATGCCCATGGTTGCAAATACCACCCACATTCTCGCTCTCTATATATGGTAGTTGGTTCCATTGAAGATTGGAACCTTTTTACTGTAAGTAGTGCTAGTGCTGGTACTGGCATCCATATCTCAGCATGCTGAACAATTTAAAACTTCTAAAACCCTTCAAACTAGTACACCAAGCTGTTAAACTTCAAACTGGTGAACCTGCGCTTTGATACCAATTGAAGTTCCCAACTTCACCTTAGGATTTACTAGTTTATGATACTGAGAGGGGGGGGTGAATCAGTATCACACCCTTAAAAACACCCTCTGATAATTTAAGCCAAAGTATTCTACTTATTTAATATTCTAGCTCTCGTCAATACGCAGGTATGTGAACAACTTCAAACTCTTCTCAAATGTGAACTCTTTCTCAAATTCGTTTAAGGTAGATCTATTGTTACCTACTAATCACAATAATGCCCAAAGTCACCTTTCAGACACCTTGCCTATTAGACAGATCGGATGTTCTTGATTAGGTCTTCTTTAGGTTATGGGTTCGATGATACTTTAGTTGTATTCATAACTCAATTCAAAACATAAAATGTAAATCAAAGTAAGGACACAAGAGATTTACGTGGTTTCGTCAATGTGACATACGTCCACGGTGGTAGGGACTCTTCCTCTACCGAGACAATCCACTATACTTGAGAATACCAATGTAGTACTCCTAATGTTCACAATGTAGTTACAATAGATGTCTTAATCCTCTGTTCCTTTCACTATTGTAAATACAAAGCAAGTACAATACAAAGAGTATCACTTACTATGTCTACTCTTCTTCTAGCTTGTCTTGCCTCTGTTGAATTGAATAGGCTGCTTCACTGCTGCTTAGAAGTCTACCACAACACTCTTTAACCTCTTTTGAAGAAATCTGGAAATATGTTGAGTTCTTTCCAATGCTTCACCGAATTTCTTCTCTAAGTTGTTTCACACAACTCCTGCTTTCATAGTCTCATGGCTTCATGACTTGCACTCACGCTTCTGGTTTGCCATTTCACACATTCTAGTCTCATAGTTCAGATCTGCACCCGCTTCATTGTTCTCAAGCCTCACGGATACCAGATCTGCTCTCCTTGTCCGTCTCACAGTTCTGCTGGTCTCCCGGGTTTTCTCTCTCACCGTCCAACCATTCACTCTTTTCTTTTGCCGTTCACTCTCCTTCAACCGTTCACCTCTTTGCTGTCCACCCTGATTTTGGCCGTTCACCTCTTTGCTGTCCACCCCTTCTAACTATATCGCTTTTTCTCTTTTCTGCCGATGTTCTGTTTTTCCGTACTCACTTGGTTGGCTGAACTGGGTTTTCTTTCTCTCTGTCGGTGGTGTATTTCTGGTCTGGTCTGCCCTTCCAGTGGTCTCTCTCTCTCTCCCGGTGGTGTATGTCTAGTCTGGTCTACTCTTCTGGTGGTGTCTCTCTCTCTCTCTCTCTCTCTCCCAGTGGTGTATGCCCCTTTTTCTGGTTTTTATCTGTTTAGCTCTCCTGGTGGTGTGTCTTTGCCGTTTTGCTCTTTTAGTCTGCCGTCCAACCCCCTTCAGCCATCTTGTATTTTCTCCCTTTCGACCCGATTGTCTATGTTCCATGTAGGGTTTTCTTTTTCTCTTACAAAGCTGTGATTTTACTTTCTTGCCTCTCCATGTAGTTTCAAATTACTCTCTCACCACTCCATGTCAAATTAATTGCACACTTAAGTCTAGTTGACAACAATTACAACCCATACAAGGTTATGGGAACAACAACATAAATATATTGTTAAGAGTAATTAATGGAAACTAAATATTATCTTGTTCGCCAACATATCTCTACTCTTTTCACCCAAGCTTAAAAGAGCTTTCATTGACTTTTCCCACATTTTTCTGTTTCCAAGACCCCACATAAAAATTTTAAACAAAAAGATATACAAAAGAACACAACTTGAGATATTATTACATATTATTAGGCTACTCAAGTGGACTCGATACGAAAAGACCTTTGTTGAGTTGATGAGATGGGCATCTAGAACCCATCAAGATTCTCCAAGAGAACTCAAAAGAAGTACAAAAGTAGGTAAAAGTTTCAAGCTTTTCACAACATAGAAAGGACGAAAGCTAGTCCAATAATGTGACCTATCCCTTCTCGTGCCAAATTTTCTGTTGGTAGTGATTTCAATGCATTTGAGACTCAAGCTATTTATCTGCCTCCAAGCAAGTCTTTCTTTGTTCTTGTCAGTTGGCTTTTCCTGATTCATTGCAATCTAGATCGAATGCAATCTTAAGGAGGCACTAATGCACCCTTCGTTCACAGACTCTGCCAATTACTAGTGGCTGGAGTTCGTCGGTGATGCCATGCTGGACATGGCTTTGAGTAACCACATCTTCCTTGCTTACCACAATCTTAAATCGGGATAGTTGTCTTTCACTAGGTGCCACCAACGATAGCGCAAAGAAATTGGCCTATGTGGCCATCAAGCATGGACTTTACAATTTTGTTCGACAAAATGCATTTGATCTTGACAATGAGGTAATGTTATTATCAACTTAAGACAATAGTTGTGTTCATAATTATAATAAGGAATTAGGATTTTGGAAAAGAAAATTGTGAAAATATTGGAAAAGATCACTTCAATGATTGCTTCAAGGGATCGACCTCTAAATAGTTAGAAAAACTTGAATAATTGCTTGAATCCATAAGTCATAGGCTTTACATATATATATATATATATATATAATTGGTGTACTCCTAAGCAATAGAAGAATACTATGATCATGTGCCCTCCGTGGAGGTAAATTCATAGGCTTCACGAATACATCAGAGAACTCGGTCAATAATGTATTGACATCTTTTTCATTTGTGAAATAAGATTTTGTTACTTTTACACTATATAGTTGCATAAACAATCCTTGTCCCACCTTACAAATAACTTTCTCCATCTGATGACTATTAACAGTTGTAATTTTGCCGCATTACCTACCCCATAACTCAACTGCATACCCATTTAACTGAAATTTCATTGCTAGCTTGGAAAAACTCGAAGTAATATCTCCTAAAGTTCTCAACCAGTCAATGCTAAGAATAATCTCATAATCATTTAAAGGTAACAAAAAGAGGTCAACGTAAATAGTTTGACCTTGCAGCAAGAGTTTTACCTTTGTGCACTTACTTTAGCATGTCAAATTCCTACCATCAACAACCTTCACAACAAACTTGTTACAATCCTCGATTGGAAAAGCAAGTTTTTTGGCAATTCTTTCATCCACAAAATTATTGGTACTTCCTGAATCAACTAGTACCATTACTAGTCATTTTTTAAAAAACCCATAAATTTTAATAGTTTATGGATTGGAATACCCTGCCAAAATGTGAATCGTAGGCTCATATGTGTATTCAACATGAATTTCTCACATTTGGAATAAGTGTGATCATCATCAGCCTCATCAGCTTCCTTAGCAAGCTCAATCATTAAAAGCCTCCTTTGGTTACATCGATGCTTCTTATGCCACTTCTCATCACCGTGCTAGCATATTCCCTTTGTCATCCACTTTTTCAATTACTCTTAAGTCAAGTGTCTAGGATTAATGGGATGATTTGAAGAGGATGAACTATTGTTTCCATTTGTCGATTTACTAACTCCCTTAGTAATGAGGCAACAATTTTCAACACCCAACTTTTCCTCCTATAGACAAGCATAAGAGATAACTACTACTATTATTTGAGGTTGACAAGCTTTAACTTCTTGTCGAATGTCAGGAATAAGCCCTTTGATAAAGGTGCCCACCAACTATCTTTTTGACCATTCTTTAGCTTGATTGGCGAACTGCTTGAAACGACTCTAATACCCTAAGATAGTTGATGTTTGATGAAGTTTTGCAAGTTCTCCATCAACATTGCGATATTCTAAAGGCCCAAAACATATAAGAAGGCCTTTGGTGAAGTTAGCCCACATTGGAACTCCAATACATGTTTTCAACTAATCATACCATTGGATAGCATTACCTTCCAACTAAATAGAAGTAATTTCCACCTTAGATTGCTTTGCTATACTGGAAACAAAAGTATTTTTCAACCTTAGAAATCTAACCGAAGAGATCACTTTCATCCCAATAAGGGAATTCCACCCTCAGACGTGATTGTGTAGAGTCACAATCAACGCCTCCAGAGGATTCTCCAGATTCTTTTTGTTATGTATTGTTTCTTGACTAATTGTTTGTTATGGTTAGGATTGCTTGTTTGAGCCTTTTAAAAGACTTTTGAATGAGAAACATTGATTCTTTAAGACAAGATATTTTAGTGTCAGAATCCATTGAGTTGCATGAAGACAAGGTGTAAGATTGTAAATCGGTAATGCCAAGATTTTTCTTTTGTCAGCAAGTAAGGGACATAAAATAAAATTTTTTCTTTTTGATTTAGGGATTTGGAACAAAAGTGAGGCGATTTGAAATAGAAATGAAGCCCCCTATGAACATCACTCTGATACCAGATGGTGAGAAATTGGGTTTTGGGAAAAAGACAATTGTGAAAATAAAGGAGAAGAGATTGATCGCTTGGGGATTAGTTTCCAATGATCGCTTTGAGGAGATCAAACTCTAAAAAGCTTGAATATATGTTATTACTTGAATCCATAAGTCTGATGCGATCCCTAATAGGGGGGATTAGTAGGTGGCATTCTTAATAATTGTCTTTTATTATTTTTGAATTAGTATAAGGGATTATATCCCTAATAGGTGAGATTGTCTTTTATTACTTCCGAATTAGTAATCGGGATTATATCCTTAATAATAATCTATCAAGTCTATATAAATGTAATACCTACGACTTTTGAATTCAACTAAGTAATAATATTACCAAAGCATTTAGCTTATTGGAGGCGGATCCCCTCGAAGTGATCAATCCTATCTCTCTTATTTCTGCAAAACCCTTATTTCGATCCCCACTTCCTAATCCTTATTCCAAATTCCTTGTTCCAAAATCCTAGGTTCTCATCATTTGGTATCACAGCGGTGTTCTTAGGGATTTTGTTTCTAATCCATCCAAAAAAAAAAATTGTTTATGCCCCTCACCCGACAGCAAAATAAAAATTTGGGTATCACCAATTTGCGATCTCATAGTATATCTTCACACAACTCTTCTGATTCTGATGCTTGAACATCTCAAGTTGAAGAATCATTATCTCTTATGCAAGAGTCTTTCAAGAGGCTTGAACAAATAGTATTCTTTATTGCACAAAGGGAGTTAGGAGACAACACTCCCGAATCTACTAACAAACAAAAAGAACCTATGGAATCCTATGGAGGCACCAATTGTGACTATACCCAACCACATATAAGGGTAGAATTTCTCCGTTAGGATGAGAGTGATCCTGCAGGTTAGATCTCCCGGGCTGAAAAATATTTTTGCTTCCATCGTACGCCAGAGCTTTCTAAGGTTGAAATTGCTTCTATTCAATTAAAAGTGATGCAATCCAATGGTATGATTAGGTCAAAACATGTGGTGGTATTCCCACATGGGCTGAATTCACTAAAGACCTTCTTGTGCAATTTGGGCCCTTAGAATATCATAATGTTGACGGAGAGCTCGCAAAAATTCGTTAGGCATCCACCATCCTCGAATATCAGAGTCGATTTGAACGACTTGCCAATCGAGTTAAAGATTGGTCTGAAAGGCAATTGGTAGGAACATTTATTGAAGGGCTTACTTTTGACATCCAACAGGAAGTCAAGGCTCGCCAACCACAAACAATGGTAGCAGCTATTTCCTTTGCTCGCTTGCAAGAGGAGAAGCTAGGTGCTGAAAATCGTCAACCATATGCTAATGTGACTAGCAAACCTATCAAGGGTAACACCAACTTATCTTCTCTTTCTCGTCCTTTTAACACTAGATGCTTAACCCAAGAACAATTAAAAGAGCGAATGGCAAAAGGGTTGTGTTGGCACTGTGATAAGAAGTGGCACAAGGAGCACCGTTGTAAGCAAAGGAAGCTTTAATGATTGAGCCAGTTGAGGAGACTGAAGAAATAAGGAATGACCACACGAGAGCAGATGATGATGACACCTTTGTTGAATTCATAAATGAGCCTGCAGTGCATGCTTTAGCTGGGTATTCGAACCCACAAACTATGAAGATTGATGGAGTCATTAAAGGACGGCCAGTAATGGTACTTGTTGACTCGGGTAGTACCAATAACTTTATAGATGAGAAGATTGTCAAAAAGCTTGCCTTTTCAATCGAGGATTGTGACAAGTTTATTGTGAAGGTTGCAGACAGGAGAAATTTGACATGTCAAGGGAAGTGCATAAAGGTAAAACTCGCGTTACAAGATATTACTTGGAATTTCTCTAGGTTAAGAATGAAGTTTCTATTAAATGGACATCCAGTGAAATTACCCAGAAGACATAGGGGAAAAATTACCACTGTTAGTAGTCATCGAATGGAAAAGGTCCTACAAAAGGATTCATTTAACTAGAATGACAAAGCAGTTTATAGGTGAGTTCCACCTACTCTTACAAGGTATACAGCTGGATTATCTCACGTGGATCAAGTCGATAAGGACTGACAAGACAGAGATAGGTTGCTCCAACTCCTGAAAGACAACCTTATTGCAGCCCAAGCCCATATAAAACAACACGAGGATATGCATCGTACGGAACAAGAGTTTTTAGTGGGAGATTGAGTTTAACTTAGACTCCAACCATATTGGTAGTTATCCGTTACTATCTACTCCTTAATGATATTATCTCCTCGTTTCTTTGGGCTGTACCAAATTCTGGAGCACATCGGTCTTATTGTCTACCGTCTTAACTTACTAACAAGATCAAAAATACATCTAGTCTTCCATGTCTCTTGCTTGAAAAAAAAGGTAGGGGGTGATGTGGTGACACAAAGCCAACTTCCTGACATTACCTACACAGGAAAGGTCACCCTTCAACTGCAAGCCATCCTAGACTGATGTATTGTCAAACGTGGAAATCGAGTTGTTATCCAAATCCTGGTTTAATGGACTAACCTCCTTATTGCGCATGCTACTTGGGAGTTCTATCATTCTTTTGCAGATCGATTTCTAGACTTTATTACCAGTCAGCCTTGAGGACAAAGCTATTTTGAAGGATAGAGGAATGATGCGATCCCTAATAGGGGGATTAGTAGGTAGCGTTCTTAATAATTGTCTTTTATTATTTCCGAATTAGTAGGTGTGATTATATTCCTAATAGGCGGGATTGTCTTTTATTACTTCCAAATTATTAGGCGGGATTATATCCCTAATAATAGTCTGTCAAATCTATATAAGTGTAATACCTATGACTTTTGAATTCAATTAAGCAATAATATTAGTAAGGAGGCCGATCTCCTCAAAGTGATCATTAGAGTCTGATCCCCTCGAAGCGATTAATCCTATTTCTTTTATTTCTGCAAAACCTTTATTTCGATCCCCACTTCCCAATGCTTATTCCAAAATCCTAAGTTCTGAATGTGAAATTAATCTTATCATATAAATTAGAGATCCTAAAAATCCTCTTATTAAGAAATTTTAAAATTAAGAAATCCTATTATTAAGGAATCTTATCAAATTCTCATATTTCTTTGTTTTGTCTTTTTTTAAAATAAAATATGAAAATTTTAATTCCAGTTGGGGTTATTTCTAGGTGAGGAGTTTAGTGATGCTGTAAGGAGGGAAGATGATGCGGTGTTTTATGGTGGGTCAGTGAAAGCATCCAAGATTCTAGCCGATATTGTGGAAGCTGTGGAGGGCTGCTGTTTATGTTGATGTTGATGTTGATTTTGATCTTGAACGGCCATGGGTGGTGAGTATTAAAGGGTAGTTAATTCTGCTTATACAAGCTTCTTGACAGCAAAATTCAAATTGCCACACAATTTTTGCTGCTAATTCTAACTTTTCTTGTAATGCTGGTGGTGGGTTGAGGTGAGAGAAGATTGGCGGGTGTTGCTTAGCTAGCAAAGTCTCTTTGCATTGTCTCATGTGACCTAAGGTCGATTCTCATTACCTATTGAAAGCTATTCCTTTTGTGCAGCCAATGATCTACTGCAGCTGAGATGGTCTAAAAATATATTTACATGTTTTGAATATAGAGTTTTGGATGATTTTGATGTATGAGTTTAGTGTTTAGCTTGATATTCTACATTTTCTATGTAGATATTTAGGGGCCTGTTGGAACCCACATTGGAGCTCTTGCAACAACAACCACAACAAGTGACATTGTTTTTTGATCTGTGCAAAAAGCAGGGAAAGCAAGTTGACATCAAGCATTGGAAAAAGAGGGCAAAAAACATTGCTGGTGTTTATGTAGATGGTCAATTTGTTGCTTCAGGTTTTTCTGAGTGGAAAGAAATTGTGAGGCTTAACACAGCAAAATTAGCTTTACCAAAGTTATAAAATTTAGTTCCTGTTGATGGTGGTATGTTTGAATATTGTGGTACAATGGATCGTTTGTTTGAGATTCAAGGAGCAAAACAAAAGTTACATGAGCTTTGTGCACAAGTTACAAGAAGAAATGGCCCAAGCAAAGTTACATGTATGTATTTCTACTTTATATGGCAAATCTGTTTTTAGGTTTTCTTTGCTGTGATTTACCCTTATCTACCTTTTGTTTGTTTGCTTGTTTCCTCTGAATTTCACTTTCATTTTCCCATCTTCTGGAAGATATGCATGTAATTTTTTGCCCTCAATTTACTCACCATCTTGCC
>JAHLGO010000238.1:28122-82968 GCA_020615895.1 Ceriops decandra | reverse complement strand
AGCCTCTGCTAATGAGTTTATCTTATAGGATAAGAAAGTTAGACATTTCAATTATGGAGGCATTTTAACCATGGCTAAGAGGGCCTTACTATGAATTTACCTGAAATACATATGCCTAGTGACATATGTAGTATTTATAGTTTGGCAAGTAAAGCAAACTACCTTTTATAGCAAGTAAATCATGGTGAGCCAATTAGAAACTATAACTAATCTATACTAATTTGTGTGGACCCATGACTATACATTCTTTGAATGGAAACAAATATGATCTCACCAGATTTTACTAGTTGTATTTCTCAAAATTCAAAATTAAGGTTCCTTGTACCTTTAAAAAATTTAAAAATTGGATTGAAAACCAAACTGACCTTAAACTTGTAGCCATCATATCTAATAATGGCTTTGAGTATATCTTAGAAGTGATAAAGGAGATATAAAAGTTACAGTAGATGAATTTAGTATGAGACAACGAGGAACAATTAATTGAACCCTATTACCTTGGTGAATTCTTTATCTAACAAGGAGGCATATAAGGCATTTCTTGCCTTTCCATCACACTCTAAATTCTTTTTATCAGTTAATGTCATAGCATCACCTTCAATAATAGGGATGAAGCCATTTACAACAAATTCAAACACATCAAGATCAAAGGACATCAGATATGGGAGCATTCTGTTCTTCCATAATTGATAATTCTGTCCATCAAAAGTAGGAATGCCCTTGTTGTTAACACTATTTATGCTATTTGTTGTTCCCACAGCCTTGTATGGGTTGTAATTGTTGTCAACTAGGTTTACATGTGCAAGTAAATTGAAGCCACATCGAAGGGCAAATAGGTAAAACCACACGGAAGGGCAAGAAAGTAAATTCACCGCGTAAGCCCTATTAGGGTTTCATGGAGTAGAGTATATAATGGTCTTGGAAGACAAAGAACAAGTAAGTTGGTAATATTGAGTATTTAGTAAAAGCTAGACAACCGACCAACCAAAAAGAACACCAAACCCTACACAGAAGAACACTACCTGCAAAAGAAAAGAGTAGCCGTAGTGAACAGTGTCATCGAAAATTGAACAGTATTATCGAAAATTGAATAGTGTATTCGTTAGGGAAAAACCTAGAGAGAGAAACCATCGGCAGAACAGGGGAAGAGAGAGAAAACGGATAGTCGTTGCTAGAAGAAGAAGAGAAACCCAACGGCCGCTAAACAATACACGACAAAAAGAAGAGAAGCATAGCCAAAAATCAGATTTGAGGGCTAAACGAAATGGACGGCCGAAACAATTAAGCAGCCGTTGACGGGAAGGAGAGAGAAACCGTAGCCATCGACGACCAAAAAATTGAGCAAAAATAGCAAATACGTTGAGAGAGAAAGAGGCGGCCGAAGGGGGGCTGAACTTTGAACGTAAGATGGCCGAAAGGCCGCTGAGGAAGGTGACGAGAGAGTGAAAAACCAGACCATTGGAGTGAGAAACCCGACACGGCTAGACGGCCGAAGGTGGGTGGATGGCAAAGACCTATACGACTAGATCGAGAAGGAGAGAAACCTGTGTGGAACGGCACGCCATCGGCACACCAGCGATCTGCGAGGAGACAACATGGTAAAGAGAGAAACTAACGGTCGGAAAAATAGAGAAATGGGTCGACGGGAGAGAAAATCGGGTACGGCTAGATGGGGTTGGACGGCAGGATGAAGAAAAGCAGACCACCGGCAAAAAAGGGAGGAAATTTGGCCAAGTGGGTGAACGAAAAAGAGAAATCCAGTGAAGAGAGAGAAATCTAGCGAAGAGAGAGAAATCCGGCGATAAGAGAGAGAAATCAGGTGGTAGGAGAGAGAGATCCGGCTGGATGGTGAGAGAAAAATAGATAGGCGAGCCGTGAGACAGTAAGATCATGAGACAAGGAGACAGGTGAGACTGTAAGATGGTGAAAGCAGGAATTATGTGAGACAACCTACCGAAGGAATTCGACGAAGCATGAAAAGAACTCAATGTATTTCTAGATTTCTTCAAGAGAGGTTAGAGAGCGTTGCGGTAAACTTCTAAGCGGTTGTGTAGTAGCCTTTCAATTCAACAGAGGCAAGATAAGCCAGAAGAAGGGTAGACATAGTAAGCGACACTCTCTGTATTGTACTTGCTTAGTAATTGCAAAAGTGAAAGGAGCAGAGAATTAAAGACATCCATTGTAACCTATATTCACAAGTATAGTGGATAGTCTTGGTAGAGGGAGAGTCCCTACCATCGTGGATGTACGTCAAGTTGATGGAACCACGTAAATCTCTTGTGTCCTTAATTTGCTTTACATTCTGTATTTTGAATTGAGTTATGAACGTAGCTAAAGTATCAGCTAACCCATAACCTAATGAAGACCTAAACAAGAACATCCGAATTGTCTATTAGGTAAGGTATTTGAAAGGTGACTTTGGGGACTATTATGATTATTAGGTAGCAATAGATCTACCTTAGTCGAATTTGAGAAAGAGTTCGCTTTTAAGAAAAGGTTGAAGTTGTTCACTTACCTGCAAATTGCGAATTGTGGTGATACTAATTCACCCCCCTCTCAGTATCACAAACTAGTAGATCCTAAAGAGAAGTCAGGAACTTCAATTGGTATCAGAGCTTGGTTCACTAGTTTGAAGCTTAACAACTTGGTGTACTAGTTTGAAGGGATCTAGAAGTTTGACTTGTTCAGCATATTGAGAAATGGAAGCCGGTACCAGCACTAACACCACTTATAGCAAGAAGGTTCCAATCTTCAATGAGACTAACTATCATATGTGGAGAGCGAGAATGCAGGTGGTATTTGCAACCATGGGCATGAATGTGGTGAAATGCTTACAAGAGGGTTTTGTGGTTCCAAAAGAAGGTAAAGACCCAACCCCAAAGGAGTTAAGGCAGTTTGAGATAAATGGGAAGGCCTCAAATGTCATCATTTCAGCATTGACAGATGCTGAGTATGCTAAAGTGATGGACTGCAAATCTGTTAAGGAGATATAGGACAGATTGCAGAAGGTCTATGAAGGTGATGGCAGAATGAAGGAGGCTAAGCTTCAAGTGTTCAAGGAGAGATATGAATCTCTCAGAATACAAAAGAATGAGACAGTTCAAGAGTTCTTCACTAGGGTTATTGATGTTGTGAATGACTTGAGAAGTCATGGGAAGAACAAGAAGGACTCATCTGTTGTGAAGAAGATTTTGAGAATTCTGCCTGAGAGGTTTGCCTCAAAGGTAGTAGCCATAGAGGAGAGTAGAGATCTCAATTCTATGTCTCTGCATGATTTCCAGTGCAATCTCATTGCATATGAGATGAGGATAAAGTCAGCTGAAAGCTCTGTAACAACGAAGGTATCAAAGGATGCAGCTTTCAAAGTTATGAAGCACTTAAAGATAAAAGAAGAGGAAGAATCATTTAGTGAGGATGATGATGGTGATGAGGAAGAAAGTGAAGGTGAAGTATTGGCTTATTTCACAAGGAAATTCAAAAAGGGGGTCTAAGAAGGGAAAAGGACAGTTATCCTTGAGATGTTATCGTTATGGGCAGACTGGACACTTTGCCTCTCAGTACAAAGTGAAACTTGATGATGAAGATGAGGATGGTGACGATAAGTAGAATTCAAGATGGAGAAGATCATCATTCCAATCAAAGAAGTCCAGTAAGAAGAGTGCCAACCCACAAAGGAAGAAGAGAGGCTCATTCAAGAGTTATATGAGTTAGACAAAAGAAGTTGATGAGGTGGAAGATGAGGACTCATCAAATGAGTATGTCTTTATGGCATCAGCACAAGGTGGTAGCTCAACCTCTGAAGAGGAAGAAGAGGTTGATGAAGAAGAGCCAAATCTTGAAGTTGAGCTGGAAGCAGCTTCAAAGGAGATAATCAGAAGGGGTAGAACCACAAAAAGGTTGGAGGCTCATATAAAACAAGTTGAAGCAAAGTCTGAGGAAGTTGAAAGTCAGAATGATGAAATAAGGGCTAAACATATTGACTTAAAGAGAAGATTTGAAGAATAGATCAAAATATGTAAAGACCTTACAATAGAGTTTGGCTTAAGGACTTCAACAATTGAAGGAATAGAGATAGAGTTGTTGAGACTTCAGCAACAACTCAATAAGAGTGAGAAAAACTTGCAGATGTCTGAAGTGGTAGGAGAAACAAGTTCTGCAAGAGAAAAGAAGACTTTGCCACAAAAGTTAAAAGAGAAGGCTATGACTCAGGTGAAGATAACTGAAGAAGAGAAGACAGTTATCAAACCAAAGCCAGGGCCAAAAATGATGTATGTGGTTAAAGAGCAGTAGCTCATAGCTACTACGTCTCAAAAAGAAAAGAAAGTCAGCCATCAAAGGGCTACGATTGAACAGAAGAAGGATGAGAAGGTGACTGAAATGAAAGTCACACAAGCAAAGAAGCCAACTACGTTGCCTACACAACAAGTGATGAACAGAAGAAGACAAGCTGTGATCAGACCCAAAAAGAGGCAGTTTCAAGGTCATTGCCTTTATTGTGGAGTTTGGGGTCATAAGACAATTAACTGTTGGTGGAGAAGGCTAGTATATGTCTCCAATTTGAGAAGATATGATGCTGCATACAGGGGGAGACAATACAGAATCCAGAAGAGAACACTTATCGTGAGTTCTTGCACATACTGTAAAAGGCAAGGACATACTAATAAGGATTGTTGGTGAAGGCTCAAACCAGTGATTTCAAAGAATAAGTTTGCTATATTGGCAGACTTGGAGCAGTATAAAAGGTGCAGGCAGGATGGCCATAATGTCAAGAGATGCATGACACTTCTCCCTGAGCAAGAGAAGGCACTCGATAGCATAGTAAAGACAAGTGGTGCAGTCAAAGCTGTGAAAAAAGAGAAAGTTATCTTCTAACCAGTTTAAAAGAAGGAATATAAAGCAAAATGGGAGGTAGCTAATATAGCTGAAATTGCACTAAAGGCTGATTGCAAGGATAAGCAGTGGATCCTTAATAGTGGATGCACTTCACACATGACAGGAGACAAAAGTAAATTGTCAAAGCTAAACAAATCAAGAGAAGGTAGAGTCAAGTTTGGCAATGATGATTCACTTAGCATCAATGGTCAGGGGTCAATGAATATTAGAAAAGGAAAGCTGAAAGATGTTCTGCACGTTAAAGGACTCAGATATAATCTAGCATCTGTCAGCCAATTATGCAATGACGACCATAAAGTGATATTCACAAAAACAGGTTGTTAGGTAAAAAGTAAAGAAGGCAATACTATTGCAGCCAGAAAGAGAACAGCTGAAGATTTATATGTGATTAATGAGGACAAGAGAAATAATTGTTTACTCACCAAAGAAGAAGAAAATCAACTCTGGCATAGGTGGCTGGGACACCTATCACAGAAGAACATGAGGAAGCTGACCACTACTCATGTAATCAGAGACATTCCTGACCTCAGGAGAGAGAGAGAGTGTGTGTGTTTGCTTAGCATGTTTTAAAGGAAAACATTCCAAAAAGCAGTACAAGACCAAAAAGTTCAATTCTGAAGTAGTGCTTGACATTGTGCATACTGATTTGTGTGGACCAATGAGGACAAAAGGGTTAAAAGGTGAGAGGTACTTCAATTTGTTTATTCATGATTATTCGAGAAGGAGCTGCCTCATGCACCTTAAACATAAGTCAGAAGTTTTGAATTGCTTCAAGAGATACAGAAGATTGGCTGAAAATGAGAGTGGAAGAAAGATCAAAGTATTGAGGTCAGATCAAGGCGCTGAATTTACAAATAAAGCTTTTGAAGATTATCTTGAAAAGCATGGAATTCATCATCAAATGGCAGCAGCAAGAACACCTCAACAGAATGGGTTGGTAGAGAGGAAAAATAGAGCTGTGGTTGAAATGGCAAGGACTTTACTACTGGAATCCAAGTTTCACACAAGATTTTGGACAGAAGTAACATTTACAGCCGTGCATCTACTAAACAAAGTATTACTAAGGCCCAATACTGATAAGACTCCATATGAGCTATGGAGTGAGAAGAAGACAACAGCCAAGTATCTCAGAATCTTTAGCAGCCCATGTTTTGTGAAGAACAAGGAGCAAAACTTGGGAAAATTCAATGCTAGGTCTAATGAAGGCATCTTTTTGGGATACTTAAAAAAGACAAAAGGTTACAGAATTTTCCTGCATAAGTTGGGAAAAGTGATCACTTCTAGTGATGTGAGAATAGATGAGAACTGGAAGACAATGCAAAATGGAAAAGCTGAGGACAAAGAAGAAGATGACTTCAATGTAGATGAAAAATTAGACCAACCTGAAGAAAAGGAACAAGAAGTAAGTTCAGACTCGGAGAAGAGTGAGTCTGAAGATGAAGAAAGAGATCCTCTTGCAACTAATACGAGGTAAGGTAGAAGGACAAAGAAAACATGGATCAGTGCTCATCGAGAAGATTAGATCATAGGTGACCCATCAGCAGGAGTTACAACAAGAAGAAGAATTGTGGGAGCTACTGCTTTACTCTCACAAGTTGAACCTAAATCTGTTGAAGAGGCTATTCAAGACAAAGCCTGGGTCAAAGCTATCAATGAAGAGCTGGATCAAATCAAGAAGAATGATACATGGGAGCTAGTTCGAAGACCCACTAACAAAAATGTCATAAGAACGAAATGGGTGTTTAGGAATAAACACAATCAAGATGGCAAGGTGGTGAGGAACAAGGCCAGGCTAGTTTGCAAAGGCTACACGTAGATAGAAGGCGTACTTTTGCACCAGTAGCAAGGTTAGAAATTATCAGAATGTTCCTAGCTTTGGCAGCACACAAGAGGTATAAAGTCTATCAGATGGATTTGAAATCTGCCTTCTTGAATGGAATCTTAAAAGAAGAGGTGTATATTGAACAACCCGATGGAATACAAATCAGTGAGGATGAGAATCACGTGTGCAAGTTGAAGAAAGCCTTGTATGGTCTTAAGTAAGCCCCAAGAGCATGGTACAACAGGCTGAATGCGTACTTGAGAAGGTTGAACTTTAGAAAAGGAACAGTTGATAATAACCTATATGTGTTCAACTCAGAAAAAGGCCAGTTGATAACCATATTATATGTGGATGACATCATCTTTGGAGGGGATCACTCTAAACTATGTCAAGATTTTGCACAAAAGATGAGTGAGGAATTTAAGATGTCATTGATTGGAGAAATGACGTACTTTCTTGGATTACAGATAAAGCAGTGTGAAGAAGGTATCTTTATTTCTCAGACGAAATATGCCAAAGAGATGCTAAAAAAGTTTGGCATGGAGGATAGCAGACCTGTTAATAACTCTATGACAATAGGCTGCAAGTTAACAAAAGATCAGGAAGGAAGGAGTACAAGCCCTACAGAATACAGGAAGATGATAGGGAGCCTTTTGTACCTTACAGCATCAAGGCTTGATCTTATGCAAGCTGTGTGTACTGCTAGCAAGTTCCAAGCTAATCCTAAGGAATCTCATGTGTTGACAGTGAAAAGAATCCTAAGGTATCTCAAAAGAACATTGGAAATGAGTTTGTGGTATCCAGCCATGGATTTTGTTAAACTATAAGCATACACTGATGCAAACTGGGCAGGAAGTATAGATGACAAAAAATCAACGAGTGGCTGTAGCTTCTACTTGGGTTCAAAGTGTGTTGCATGGTTAAGTAGAAGGCAAAACAGTGTTGCTTTGAGCACCAGTAGGCCCAATATTGTTATTGGTGTAAGGAATACCTACTGGTGCAGGGAAATACTACTAGTGTTGCTAATGTAGGGAACTCCTGCTGGTGTTACTGATACAAAGAACTCCTGGTGGTGCTACTGATGCACAGAACTCCTGGTGGTGTTGTTGGTTTGCCTTTCTTGTTGCCAGAACTTGCTGTTGCACCTTTCCTTGGTATGACTGCTACATGTTTCTCCCTTTTTAGGGTGGCTACTACATGTCTCTCCCTCCTTGGGGTGGCTGCTACACGTCCCTTCCTCCTTAAGGTGGTTATTGCAGGCCTTCTTCTTTTCCTTTGCTTTGGTCAACTGCTACCTTTTTCTTTCTTTGGTGTAGATGCTACACACCCTTTCCTCTGGTTTGGTATAGCTGCTGCAAGCCCTCTCCTCTAGTTTGGTGTGGCCACTGCAAACCTTTTCCTTTGGTTTAGTGTGATTGTCAACTGTAGCACCTTGTTTTTTATGAGGATCTTTTTAGGTCTCACACTGAAAAAAGGGGTGAATCAATGTGAGATATCCGCTTTTTACAAATCGATCCAGATTTAACCTTTGTAACTTGTTAGAGCTGATGATCTAATTTTTATTTTTCTCCTTTATGTAAGAGTGATTGTATAAATAAAAAATCAATGCGCAAGTACCCAAGAACACACGGTAATTTTTACGTAGTTCACCCACAATGTGTGAGATACGTCTACGATGTGATAGGATCACTCTTAAATCATACAATCCACTATTATTATCAAGGGTTACAACAATGTTGTGGAAGGATCACTCCTTAACCACTTATAACGATCTCCCGATCAAGGAGTTGATCTCCCAATCACTCCAAGGGTATCCCACTCTTTTTCAGCAAGTTTATCAAGAGTTTATAGTAAAAACGTTCCTGAAGAATGATCACTCAATGTGTACAGATTGCTAAAGTAGATTATGGATCTTTTCCTTCCTTTGCTACCAGTGTTGTCTCACCCCCTGCCAATACTGTCTACACACACTACTATTGTTGCCTGCATGTGCTACTATTGCTATTCACATAAGCTGCTATTGCTATTCGCACACTCTACTGCTGCAGTCCGCACATGTTGTTGTTGTCCGCTTGTGCTGTTACTACCATCTGTGCACGTTGCTACTGTTGTTCAAATGTGCTACTGCTGTTGTCCATTCGCACTACTACTGCTATCCTCACATGTTGCTCCTATTGTCTACACGTTGCTACTGCTGTTTGCATGCATTACTATCACTGATTTGGTTGTTGGGTGCGTTACACTTGCTAGTATAGCCTCCTTGACATGTTGCTACTATCCGCACACACTGCACCTACTGTTTGCATATGCTATTACTGCTGTCCATGTGCACTACTGTTTTTGTCTGCATGCATTGCTCTTGTTATCCATACGCACTGTGGCTGCTGTTTACACACACTATTCCTACTGTTTGCATTTATTGCTGCAGCTATCTACGCACATTGCTGTTATATGGTCACACCGTTGCTACTATCCATGCACACTGCTGTTGTCTGCTCACGCCATTGCTACTATTCGCACACACTTGGGCTTCTATTGCTAGCTGCAAGGACCTCCTATTAATGCTACCTTCGGATTACTGGTGTAGGAACCTCTCAATGGCTACTGGTGTTCTTGGATTGTCTCCCTTGCTATAGGATTTTCAAGTGGCTGTTGTAGGTGGCTCCTAATTGTTGGTGCAGGTAACTCCTGTTATTACTGCCTCCATGTTTGCTGGTGTAGGTTAGTGGTTTGTTGGTTCAAGGTCAGCTGCTATAACTTAGTGAGGGCTAGGGTACTGCAACTTGTGAAAGCGTGGTAACCAGTTTCCTTTCTCTGCCTCTCTTGGTCGATTGCCTTGCTTTTCCTCTTGGCCGGCTGCTACAACTAGGTTTTGTTCTCTCAAAAAATTCTGCAACACACACATAACCTTGCAAGATGCATAGGGGTATTATAGAGCCTTGAGATTAGGGTTACATGATCATCAATGATCATCTTTGATTCCTATAGGTTGCCCTACAATCAATGACCATATTTGAGTCCTAAAATTTAGGGTTAATGGTCAACATTGACTTCCTAAAATTTGAGTCAATGGTCAATGGTCAACGGTCAATTTTAACCCCTAAAATTTAGGATCACAGTCAACATTAACTTTTCAACACCATGGTTGACCTATTATCATCAGTTTTTCCCAATGTATTCTTTGTATCTTAATGACATTCATAACATCAAATCAACTTAAACAACCATATGAGATAGTGTTGGCAACAAATCCAATATTAACCATTAAAGATAGGCTTAATAGTTTTCCCTTTGGTTAAGCTACTTTCTTCTTTTTCCTTTGGTATGGCTGCCAGTTGCTGCAACTCCTCCTTAGGTTGGTGTGGCTGTCTCTTTCTTTGGTGGTTGCTGTCACCTCCTCCTTGGCCAACTGCTGCACCTCCCTTGGTGGCTACCTCCTTTATACCGTTCACCTCTTTGCAACCCTTGCTATCATTCTCTCTTTGTAGCCCTTGCCGTTCTCTCAATTTTTTTGTAGCACCCTTATGTCTTACAAGGGGTATGAGGTTATTTATAGAGTCTTGAGATTAGGATTACATGATCATCAACGGTCATGGTTTATTCCCAAAGATTGCTTTACAATTAATAGTCAGATTTGATTCCTAAAATTTAAGATCAATGGTCAAAAGTCAATGAATAGCCTTAACCCCTAAAATTTAAGATCACGGTCAACATTAACTTATCAACTTTAGGGTTGACTTATCATCACCAGTTTTGCCCAATGACTTCTTTGTATCTCAATGGCATTCATAACATCAAATTAACACATACAACAATGTGAGATGTTGCTAACAACAAATCTAATATTAGCCATCAAAGATAGGCTTAACACCTTGGATGAGTGCTTCTTTGTCTTCAACTTTCTTAGTTTGTTAAGTGATGAGATTTGACCCATTATAAAAATAATTGAACCTAAGACCTTTAAAAAGGTGTACAAGATTGTCATCTTGCAAGAAATAGTAATGGAAACAACAAGAAGGAAGAAGTGATTAATAAAAACCGTCACTCACTTGACTTCAGCTGTCCTAATAGCAAATAAGCTAATCACAAATGCTCCAAAATAGTTGATGACTAAACCAAATTGAAGGTTATGGGAGGTAGTCTAATGATGAGGAGATTGCTATTAATGTAGAGAGAAATACACGTACAATCATCAATGTCATAAAAAGGCAATTTCATCTGATTGAGGGATATGAGGAAAGAGGTATCATAGAAGTGGCTATGGAAAAGTAGCCAATGATAGAGTCATCATAAGAAAATTTTGGTGAGATATCGATTAATGCTATCATTAACAATCATAGTAACAACACTTTCAAAATGCTAGAGTTCATAAATTGGAAGCAATTAATGATACTCATTAACACCAACAACACCCACAATTTCTTAGATTCTTGAATGTTAAGAACTTATAATTATGAAATTCGAACCACCACTTCGATGGTGGTGACAATGGCCAATGGAGATATAATTACTTATTTAAAAAATGATTGTCATTCATGTAGAGGATGCAAGGCCATATTTTTGCAATGGAAGTTCAAATAATTCTGCTTGGAGCATGTAATGTTGTACTTAGGGTGGACAATATGAAAATGTACAACCCATTGGTCTTGGACTATAAGGTTATGACCTTATCATTCAAGCGACACAAACAATCCATTGTGTTGGTCAAGCAAACCTAATAAGTTAGGTTATCAATGGTATCTAAGAAGAATTTTATAAGTCTCAAAGAAAAACCTAGCCTAGGAGTATAAGCTTATTTCCTAGTAACCATCATCATTAGCATAATCCCATATTTTGAAAGAGCTCTAAGCAATGTGCTCGAATTAGACGACATCTTCAAGGAATTACATTCTCTACCATCAATCTAACAACATGACCACAAAATTTTGTTGATGACCAGGACCTTGCCAATTAATATCAAACTATACAAGTACCTAAATCACCTAAAAATAGAAATGGAAAGGTAGGTGCAAAAGATATTTGATTCCAAATTGATTAGAAATTGTAATAATCCATCCATTTCATTGATATTGTTAGCTGAGAAAAAGGACAAATTATGGCATTTTTGTGTTAACTACCACCACCTAAATAACATAACTGTGAAGGACAAATTTTTGGTATTGATCATCTATGATTTATTGGAAGAGTTACAAGTGGTATGAGTCTCACAGAAACCAAATTGACACATTGAGTACCACCAAATTTATGTGAAGGAGGAAGATATATTGAAAACAATCTTTTGAACTCACTAAGGATACCATGAGTTCAAGGTCATGCTATTCAGTCTCAACAATACTTAAGCAACATTCTAATCATTGATGAATCATATCTTTGCTTTGTTATTATGCAAATATATCTTAGTTTTTTGTATGACATCCTTGTTTATAATATTGATATAATGAGTTAAATTAAACATGTGAGACAAGTTTTTTTATTACCAGGGCAACACTTGCTATATATAAGAGGACCAAGCGTTTATTTGGATAAACACAAATTGAGGCTTGGGGCACATGCTCATAGTGGTAGGCATTTCCACCAACCCTTCAAAGATTGAAGCAATGCATTTTTATGGCTAGTTCCAACTTTTGTTAAAAGTCTCAAAGGTTTGTCAAGCTAGTTGGTTATTACTGCAAATTCATTAAGCACTATCAAATCATTAACAAACCATTTATAGAATTGTGAAAGAAAGATGGTTTCAAATGTAGTCAAACAGCCTAAAAGTGTGTAAGCAATTTTAAGACACTATGTGCCAAGGCCTTATTTTAACCTTGCTCGATTATGACAAGTTATTTGTAATTAAGATGAATGCGTGTGTGTTAAGATAAGAGCTATTTTAATGCAGGAGGGGCACCTTATGGCTTACTTAAGCAAGACATTTTGGTGCCAAGACGAATAGATTATCCATCTACGAAAGGAATTGCTAGGAATAATTATAACAATCACTAAATGGCGTCATTATATGAAAGGACAACAGTTTGTTATCAAGATTGACCATGAAAGCATTAAGCATATATTCTCCAACAATGTCTTCATACCTATGTGCAATAAGAAAGCATTACAAAATTATAGGGATTTGATTACAATATACACTATAAGAAAGGCAATGAAAACAAAATTATAGACACTCAATCTTAGTGACTTAAAGCTAACTACTTAACAATTATAAAAGTTGTTCCCAAATTGTTGGAGGATATCAAGTGAAGTTACAAAGGAGATGAAGTATGTCACAGAGGCTATTGCTCATCCCATAGGAATAAGAAACATTGATGACAGAGGTGACACTGCTTATAAGTGGCAATAACATGTTTTACAGTATCTTGCTCTAAGAGGCAAGGTTAGCGGAAAGTTGGAGAGGCAACAATGGAAGGGCTGGTCTACCCTACCAATGAGGATGTTGGCTTCAATGGGTAGGGGTGGTTTGTTAGTCCCTTAACATAGAAATGTAAGCAATTGATGGTCCCTTGCACCAATGCTTAGCATAAAATTGGTGTGAGATGGTCACATCTAAGGGAAGCAAGGTGGATCTACAACAGCATGTTAAAGAGGTTTGAGGCATGAAAGGATAGAGTTATTTGAGGGCATTGGTTAGGTGTCAAAGGCACATTGGTGGTGTGGCAGCTTTTGTAAACTAGGTGTGATCGCTAAGACACATCAATGTCTCTCTTTGCCAAATGACTATAATCCTTAATACTCTATAGGGAATAAGGGTAGTGAATGTCTCCCCAAATTTAGCAAGGGCTAATAAGTGCTGCAGGGGTGGCTATGACCCCAAGGAGTGTTAGCACATGGGCTGGGGCTTGGGTTAATGCTAATGAGATTAATTGTGGGCTAATCAACTGGCCAAGGACTTAAGGTGCAGACCAAGTCAGAGTGTGCCCCCTACACCACTAAAATAAGAGATCATAGGTGGTGGTCTTCCTAAAAACATGGGAGTTACTGATGGGGGTAAACTTGGCAAAATTCGAGTAGCCTTATCCATGCTAGTGTGCTAGCATGGACTCCTTGAAAAAAAGAGAACATGGGTAGCTAAAGAAACTAGTTGAACAAGTCCATAATGAGATGTCAACCTTTCCTTGAATGGAGAGACATGATCTTGGAAGAAAGTGGGGATGTGCTCTTAAAATGGGGAACCCACTATGCATGATTGGCTTAATGGCCAAGTCATGCCAACTTATGTAGTTAGGGGTGTCAACTACAACTCTATAAATAGGTGTGGGAGGACAAGGGCTTACAACAAGGAAAAGGAGAGGGAGATAAGTGTAGAGAGTACACTTGTAATAGGCTTGACAAATCCTTTGTACACTTTATGGAAAAGTTATAAAGGTCAGGAAAGGTTCTTGTATATCCCTATGTCTCTTCCTTTAAATTATGTGAGGTTAGGTGCAATTACTTACTAGCAATCTCATGGATTGGTTTGGCTGAGACCAAAAGGTGCCTTGGTGCCATCACAAGGTAAAATATTTGTGTTGAAAATGTTGGCCCTGTGACAGTAGGAATGGTGAACTAAACTGTGATCTTTAGGGAAAGGGGTATATATACTTAATCCAAGAAAAAGGGATGTAAAATAACTACTAAAACATCAAATCTTTGTCATTGCCTAAGTTGTTGGATGGCAAATATTATTAATATAATGGAAGGTATCATAACTTTTTAATATTCCTCTATGAGAACATTACCTTCAATTTTTTCACATTTGCTAAATTGAAGTGAAAAAGCCTGGTGCACTGACATCTTAAAAGTTTCTTATGCATGAACTTCTATGAGATTGTATTGCAAACTTGTTTTCTTGGGACATCCCCTCATATGTCCATTGAGGTCTTTCAGGGAACTACTAAGATGCATGAATTCTCTTATGTCCATTAATAAGTAGCTTGGTGCAATGAAAATTACAAATACTAGTTAATTTAAATGGAAACAGAATGGTCATTTAAGTTCTAAATTTAGATCCTCAAGTCAAAATGATACACTTGAATTAAATTGCTTTGAATTTAAATTAAGTCCTCTGCTAACTGTTGTGAAAGAATCTTTTCTTTTTCTGATCAAAGGCTTGGCTTATTAAATGCATTTATAGACGACAAATAGTTTAGCAAGGGTGTCAATTTGATGTAAAGCATTACTTTTGATTACAATACCATGTATGGTTGAAATAAATTAATTGTTCTTCTGAGTTCTTATTTTCCTTCGGTTTTGCTAGCACCTTTGAAAAATGCAATTGATTTGGCATCTAGATCACCAAACTATTAGGTTGGTAAGGTTGCTGCCATGGTAAGTGTTGTAAGAGGCTCTCGTGGTTGGCAAGCACAATACCATCTTCGCCAGATTAGAGTTTTTCTAGATCTTCATTTCATCAACATACCCCTCCTACAAAATTTGATAGAGATGGTAATTTGATTAATCCAGAGATTAAAGAGCGACTAAAGGAAGTTTTTTAAAATTTGCATGAATTCACTTTGTAGTTGAAAGGAAATAGACAACCTTTGTGATTCGGTTGCAACCACATTATCATCTCTTTTAATAGTAAATAAATTTGAAATGTAAAAGAATGTTTAGTGAAATTTCAAAAAAAGAAAAAAAAAAGTTAGACACATACTCTACTTTAATTTGGAAATGACAATTCAACTTATTTACTATCAGACAAAAGGCATAATGAAATTTAAAAAAAAGAAAAAAAATTAGAGTCATACTCTACTTTAATTTGGAAATGACAATTTAACTTATTTACGGTCAAACAAAAGGCATAAATATAGTGTCTTGTTGTGAATTATGCTAACACAATGGTATGTGATTTAATAATTTTTTTAATTAAGGTTTTATAGTAATTCAATTATAATTATGACTTGATTATGCATTTTTTAGTTAGTTTGAGAAGGCAAATGTGATTTTTGACTCTTATCAAATTTTTAAGGATTCTTAAAAGATTACTGGACAACATGTTAGGGAGGAAATGCAATCTTTACAAAAAAGAAGCCAAAACCTTTTGTTAGACCTACTTGTGATGGCTCTAAAGTCAAAGACGGTAGATAGGCCTAAACCTACCAATTTTTGATCGCATCTTGAAAGAAAATTATTAGTAGACATTTTCAAATGGATTTATAATCAGCACGATGAGATGATGGTATATTGCTATACATCATCTAATCATATAAATAATCATGGAATACAATGTATAAAAAGAATATATCAACATTTATGGTGGTACCTAGTGATGTGTGGGTGAAATAATCTTTATTGGTTTCGTGAGAACCAATAAAGATTAAACAAGTTGCCAAGTAAGGAACCACGAAGATCTCCTATATTAAGGAAGTGATGCACATACATAATTTGAAATAATAAGTACTTGTAAGTTTCTTTTGTTCAAAGCTCTTGTCCGTATGGTTAAAAGAAGGAGACGAGACTTTTGTTAATTTTGTAATCCATCATAGTGCAAATGTTATTCAATCTAAATTTCTAAATCTGAATTTGTTATATTAATTAGGTTGCTTATCCAACAATAAGTGATAAGAAAATTAGGATAGAGCAATAAATATACTATTTTTCAAACAAGGATTTCTTTTTATGTATATATATTGATGTATTGATATTTGTTACTCATTACCAACTTTTTTGTAGGTAAGTGAATTTTAATTAGATTAACTTAGTTGTTGGCTCTCTAAGACCATGTACATTGGTAGTTATCCACTGATACACTAACACTTCTATTGTCATATAGTATTATGCTTTCTACTTTGGACAAAACAGTTTGTTGTTATATCAGCTAAATGAAAATGCCTTAATGCTTAATATCAGTTGTAATAGTGATAATGATTTGCTTGATATTTAGACAAACAGGGTATTTGTATCTTATTGAGTGGAGACTTGCCAATTCAGTCGAATTTAGAATCAATTCATTAGAGAATAGAAGATTGACCATAGATCTTGTCGTTAGAGCTTTATTCTATTGGTCTTGTGGGCCATAGCAACACAACTACTCCATGCTCTCACAGCATTACACCGATATTATTTCATATATGCATTTTGGGTTTTTTAGTGTGTGCTTGAAAGTTTTTACTTTTATACTTGGTATGCATGATCACAATTAAAAATATGTGCAACATGTAGTGTACTCTCTTGTCCAACTAACACAAAAGTAGATTACATATCAAAACTACATGCCACCATAATATTTTATGTTGGATTCCCTTTTGTTTTTAGTAAATATTGTTTGATCTTGTAAACAAATACAAGTATGTACATTGCAATCTTGTTATTAGAGCATGCTCATAATTATATTTGAGTTATATACTTAAATTTAACATATAATCAATGTAAAAATAAAAGTTAATTATTTACTATAATACTATTAAAATAAAAAGTACTTTAAAATGTGAATTATATCTACTATCATAAAAAATTTGTAATGGGATATCTCTAAAATTAAGATCATGAGATTTGCTAACATCTTTTGTAAATAATAATATTGTTGATAAAATTTACATGAAACATCTACTAATTGTTTCACCGATTAATTTAGTTAATTCAACCAAAAAAAAAAACCTATGTTTAAAAATATACACGCTTTCTTAATTGAAGACATTCTCCTTGAAGATTTTAATTCATAATTTAATTGTAAATCATTGCATAATTGGAGCAATGTTTCGTTGTCTATTTTGAACATTTTCAAACACTATACTTCATGGCCTTGTATTAATTCGGCCACTCATTTCATTTTAGTTTTAAATGAAGTCATGTAAGATTCTGTGTATATGTGTAATAATAGGTACAGACGACAGCAACAACCACTTCCAATGGTCAAAGTCCATCTTCATTGTCAACATCATTGTCATGTTATTGTCCCTAATTATTTGTATAATCATTGGTCATTTCTAGGAAAAAAAAAAAAAAAGTACCTCAATATGAAATAAAACAAATATTTCAATTTTTTTTGTTTGGATAAATAATCAAGCAAAAAAATAATAATAACTAATAAATATTTCCAATAATAAATAAAATAACGCACACCAAAAAATGTTGACAACAAAAGAAGTAATTTTGCATCTATTGAGTTTTCTACTTCTTAAGTTGATAATGCAACTAGTGCAAATTGGTTTCTTTAGTCATCAATCTACAATAAATTTCTCTATTTTTATTGTCTCAAATTAACTTTATGGCATCCATAAAAAAAAAAAAAAATAGTATCTTCTTCAACATTAGGTAGAAAATGAGTATTTTTCATTACATTATGTACTTAACAAATCTATTTTTCTATTTTGAGCAATGTTGTTAACTAATTGATCAATTATTTCTTTAATAGTAGATGCTCCTCCTACTTGTTGCTTTGTATTATTTATTTTAATACCTTTTTTCAAGTCTCAATTTGCTTCAGTAGCTTTTTTGTTATGTACCTTATTTCTTCCTTCTACATTAATTATGCCAATATTTTCATTCCACTCTCATGTATTAAAACCTTAGAATAGTTTATCTATAGAATTAGCAGCAAAGTTGAGTTCTCTATCTAAATCATCACCAACTTCTAGTGCAACATTTCTGTCATGAATCATATGATTGGTGTCAACACCACCTCCAATGCCAAAAGTAGCTTATGAAGGTGCAACAATATATTTTCCACTTGCCACAATATCTCCAAACATCTAATTTTCTCGAGTTCTAGTCCAATGCTAGATCGTTAAAAGTTTTTCATAGTTGGGTTAGCTTGCAACATTTAAAAATAGTGTTAAAACCAACGTTAATTTGCTCTTCCCACCATGTCTCAGTAGTAAGAATTGTTTATTTCATAGGATCCCACCCCAGTCCAGTCTCTTTCCCAACTAAAACCTTCCATTGCTTCCAATCTTTTTTTAATGCAACTAATGCTTGTCATACTTACATTCACTGTTTTTTTTTTTTTTTTTGAATCACTCCAACAACATAAACTCATCCTTGCTTATCAAAATGAGTTCCAAGTCTTATTTGTGTTGTCTTGAGTTGGTTGTTATTATTTCTTTTCATCTACAATAAATTTAATTTAGAGCTCACAACATATTTGCCAAATAAAGGTCACACAAAATGCCTAATAGTGGTCACAAACATATCTGCTGTATATCATATTTGTCAGATGTCATTTGAAATAAATGTCACAAACATTTCAAACTCAGATAAGTATTAAACACTGAATCTGAAAAATATATTATTTTTCTCAATTATTGTAGATATTTTCTTAATGTTTTCTAGGCATTCAAAATTTTATATGCAGCAAAAATTAAAACCAATTTAGTCCTAGAGCAAATGATTGGTATGAGCAGGTGGACTTGGGTAAGATTCCTAGTAGAAGGCTCGCTTCTGATACCACGTTAAAGCATTACCTAAAAGACAAGTATATTTAGAATATTGCTTAACTTAAAATAGAATGCATAAAATCTATAAATGATTAAAAATGATCAACTTGCAAGTAAAATGGCAGTGAGTAATAAATCAATGCATATTAACCAAAAATGAAAATTGCAGTGCTTGTACTTCCTGTCAATACATGCATGTCATGCACAGGTGGACCAATAATACAACGTGGTGACTGTCAGGTCAAGTAACCCTAGCGCCACTTGATTTACAAATGTCAAATCCAACAAGCCATGAAAAGGTAAAAAGAAAATGAAAACAAAGCAACATTAACAAACAAACCGGATTTTAACACAAGCAAATCCTTATGTGCCAAGTGCAAGTAGCAACCGTTAACTAAGAACCAACAAAGTTAGGAAACCCATGGGGAAAGGAAAGTAACGGGAATAACAAATACTAATAATATTGAAAACTAAATCAGCCCATAAACACATGCTTCACAATTTGCATGACATATGCATAGAAACTAATCAATTAAACCATAAAAGCTGAATGTACATATGCAAAGATATTGATTAAAGATCACAGGGAAAAAGCATCATTCGGTTAATATAGTTTCTTTGATAGCACCATAAGGCTGGTGTTCTTGCATGATGGAAAGCAACTAAGGCAATAACACAACCACAGCCCCCCCCAAGCGATTTTATACAACAACATTAAATGCACCATCTATGCAAGGAATATCTAAAGAGTATTCCTGTTGCACAGAATGCACTGCATATGCATCAAGTCTTGTAGTTAGTGTTTTCAATATATGATAAGAATTATGCATGTTTTACCTAGCTTATTTCTCACATTGACTTCTCTTTTCAGGGTGCTTGATTTGCCTAGATTTGGAATAAAAGGTCACATCCATATCTATAAGAAACAGCGGAAGAAATACAATATGACACCAGGAACCAGGTGGAGCATAAAGATAAAGGTCAGAAAACAGTGGAAGGCAGGAGACTAACCTTTGTACCGCAAACGCCCACTACAAACAATATCAGTGCAAAAGTCCTGCGAGATCTGAATGGACCTCAGTAAACGTAAACATTTGTATACATTAATAAAACAAAACTGAGACGTAGCTGATTAGAGAGTCCAATGACAATAGAATTCCAATTGTGCAATAGATATTTTATGTCAAAAATTCTATTGGACTTGGTGTTCTCTGTGAATAGATGAGAGGATTTCCCACCAAAGGAACTCTATTGGATTTAGGAAGATTTCCAAGCAAAAATTCTATTGGGTTGGGGATATTGTGAGGGCAGAAAAGATTAACTACCCAAAAAACACCACTAATTTTAGGGTTCCAGCGAGACAAGGACTCTGAATTGTCTTAACCATGGAGTTTCCCCACTATGGACTATTAAAACCAATAAAACATAAACATGTTTCGAGCATCACAATATAGCTGATGCAGACCCACAACTATAAACTTCTAGAAAATTCCGTCAAGATCATTACAACACTTTGTATGTAAAAATCAAATGTGTTACTATCAGAGAATATGAATATACAGGAATAGTATGCCAAAACTAAAAGAAGCAGAAACTATTCTGACCCTCAAAAGACACCTCTGAAGACATTGCTCATTCTGTCTCATTCTTTCAATCAAAGGAAGAGTTTCTACTTGGAAATGCCTTTGAAGCTGTGAAAAAAGAAAGGCCTAATTTCAAAAAGTCATTCAAAACATGTGATTCGGCAAATATGCGATCCAGAGATGGAGATCTGGAGTACAATTTCCACGTTGCTTTGGGTCATTCGCAATCTTTCAACATCCAAAACAATGGTTTGATCTTGATTCTGCACCACTTCAAAATTAGTGTCAAAAAGTGCAGTCACCATCAGTAGTGTGGCAACTGTTTTGACTTCACGTGACAGGACACAAAGCAAAGGGCCAAAGGTCAAACAGTAAATCGTCAGTCACTTCTGCGTTCAAAAGCTCCAATCTTAGGGTGTTTGTAACTTATAAAGCATCTTCATCCCAAACTGCATATTCCCTCCGACTAATTGTGGTCTCTGTCAAAGGTAAAAGGCATGTTACAAGAGGCATTGAAAGATCCAGTCAAGCATTAAATTCTCCAATAACTAGACATACATTAACAAAAGAATAAACACTAAGGCTTTACCTTGTGTGGCATGTTACCTTGTAACTTGGAAGGTAACAAATCAATGGCCGATGTACAAACATTCGAACAACATGACAGCATCTCTTAACTGTCAGTGGATCTCAAAAAGGATGAAACATAAATATAACACAGAGCTTAAAAAATTAGTAATCACAATCACATTCTGTCAGATCATTATCTACTCTTCCAGAACACCAGAACTATAGTAGAGATGGCACTACACAAACAACAGCACATGAAAGCACCAGCATTGTTGGACATCAATCAATGAGATATTATTCAACCAATGCTAAAACTAAAACCAATCCAAGTCTAATAACCTACTTGTAATGCTTCCCTGGGGTCATTTGCATAAGCAAATTAAATACCTTATTGTGTGGTAAGACCCTGATCAAATCATGTATTTGGAGAAACTTTCAGCATCTTTGCTCTCATGGGAGAAATGAATAGCACATAGCCATGGAGCATTGCAGGAATGGAACTCAAAATAAATAGTTCACAAGTTTCTACTAAGAGATCAATCCCCCAAAAAGATGCCTCCACAATTAATGTCACGCATAAACAACTTAAAATGTAGTGAAGAAATTTCTAGTTTCATATAAATTCCACCACAAAATATATATATAGAAAACAAATTTATTTGAAAGAAATAGCAGCCGTGAGAACCCAAATATACTTTATCAGCATAAATAAAAACCACATATTAGTAGCACACAACCATTTGATCATAAAGCTCAATGCCATGATAGAGGTGGTTAACATCAGATCCTCTGGGAAACTATAGCCTCCAAAATTATTGGAAAATATTTCCCATCGATAAAATAAAAGAGAAATTGCCACCTATACATAAATGCAAAGGTTAAGTTGCCTAAACAAAGAAGTAAAAGCAACATTTTCATTCCTAACTTTGCTCTCACCTGCTCATAAATCTGGTTATACACATGGTCTTTCAGTTGGCTCTTGTACGAGGCATGAACATATAACCTATCTTGGATTGTGTGGCAAAGCTTCTGAAACTCTGTGATAAGCCCAAAAGCCTCAGCCTCTGTAGATAGCGAATCATAGATGCTATATCATGCATGCAGCATTCAACATAGCTCCTCTGCAATCTTCCAAACTCCAATAAAGAACTTGACCCTCAACCTCATATCCACGCAATGAGGAAAAAGAGCCAGTGTCACTGATTCCATGATCTGACAAATGGTTTTCCCATCTGATCATGTAAAGCAGGATCCTGTGGCAGGTTAATCCATCCGAAATCAACAGGCATCAGGGAACCAGCAGCATCACTTGTATTAAATTAATCCCACCGGGATGAGTTGCTTGTGTTAAAGTATTACTGGTTGCCGGCTGAACACTGCTAACCCACCCATAATTCCTTGGCAACATGAATTGCCGAGGGACGAAAGATCAACATGTCTCAGGAGGGCCTTGTGCAATTCCAATCAGGACCAACCACTTTTCTGATAGATCATATCGATAGTTGATAATTCGATTATTCGACAGATTAGCTGTTCGGTCAAACATCTTGACAGGCTCTGTTATAAAATTAATTTTGATTTCAAAATAATCCAAATAAGTTATAAAATTTTTTATCCTATTTCTAGTTTAATTTAATTTTGTATCTAAACTATAAATCAAATCAACTCTAAGCAATGTTATACAATCACACTTTTAAAATAACATAATAAATAAATAAAAATATTAAAATAATTATTTCATATTGCTTGGATTCAAACTTTTTCGTTTCTTTTTAAGCACCACAACCATTAAAAAAATTTTCATTTCCTGCAGCAAGAAGAAAGTTAAAGATTTCTTTATTTTTATGATCAATTTTTTCTTACGCACGACACATGTTTTGTTTTGCGATTTGATTCCAATGGCACGTGGCAATGCCGGATATAATCGTTTTAATTGTGGGGCAAGTGCATTAAAACCAAAGCGGTGAGAGGCACAAGACTTGAAGTGGATGACGGAGAATGATGTGGATGATACATCTTTCGTGGGTGCATATATATATATATATTAAATAGATTCAATTGTTTTAAAAAATAAGTTAAATTATAAATTTTTATTAATTATTGAAATAATTTATTAGATCTGTTGAATTAATAATAATAACAATAATTCAATAATTACTGATTAAATATTTTAATAAAATACTTATAATTTTTAATTTATTTTATATTTATTATTTTTTATAAATTATATTTATTTAATTTATTACTTTTTTATTTAAATTATTAAATATTTTAATTCTCTTTATTAGGTAGGGGTAGTGGGAGATATGAGAACTCGGCAACTGTGTCAGGTAGAGGTGACAATCGGTTTGGATGGACTTGATTGATAATTCACTCTCCACCGTCCATAGGTTTCCCTTTCACACTTATTTTATATGTTTTTTTTTATCTACCTACTTTCTGTAAGTATTTCATTTTTTTTTATTTATTTAGGTGGCGACCTAATTGTACCTTAAAACTTTCCATTTGATTAAACTTTCTCCTTTCTTTAAGAAGTTGACCAGTCAACACTCAATAACGGGCTATTCAAAAATATGGCTATAATGGCACATATGTATGTACGTATGTAAATGTGTAATGTAAGCATGTTGGTATGTTTATGCGAGCATTTGGACAGTACTTTGGATGCGATATTAAAAACCACGCTACGAGTGTACATATTAAACTCATTGAAGCATAATGTCACGGAATTAAGTTTGGACGTGCTTCGGACGTTTGACGGGCCGTGACAATAAGCTTCCTTTGTCCCAAAAGTTCTTAGTATACATCTTAGAGGGAATAATGATATAATCGTGGAAGATAGACTTTATATCTTTCTAAATAGGCTAAATGATCAACTTAATAAAATTAGAGGGAAAGTCCTTCAACTTTAATCATTTCCCATGATAAAGTAGGCATATGTTATTGTTATGATAAGATCTTTGACAAGTTATGATGTTAGCCAAGTGAGATAAAGATCCTATTTTAAGAGTAGTAATGACATCCAAAGGAGGTGGTAAAAGGCTCAGTACCTTAAAACTAAAAATACAAGGGAGTGAAGAAGGATGTACCCATTGTGAAAATTTAAATCATACTCAAAAGACTTTCTTTTAACTCCATGGATACGCAGAGTGGTGGCATGAACTAAAATCCAAGAAAGCAAGGTGGTGGGGTTAGAGACAATTTAAGTCAAGTTTTATTAATGAACACTAAAATACAACCACAACTTTCACTTGTATCTCAAGAAAGGAGAGTCGAGGTAGTTAATTTCTCTTATTAAGTAGCTGCATTTACCATAATAGCTCATGACCTAGAAATCTTTGAAGAAGTAGGTAAACATGGTTGGATTATTGATTCAAGAGTTAAAGAACATATGACATTTAATGGATAAGATTTTGTGAAACCAATCAAAGCAAAAAGAAAAAAACTTATGTTACAAATGCTAATGGCATGAAGTATCCAATTACTAGATTTAGGATAATGGAATTCTCATCTTATCTTCCTCTCTCAAACACACTTCTAGTTCCATCTCTTGCAAATAAAGTGTTGTCCATAGTATAAATAATTAAGGATTTAAATTGTTTTGTATTGATTTATACCACTTTTTGTTTATTCTAGGATATTCTTACTAAGGAGATTATTAGTCAAGTACTAAACGTGAAAGGCTGTACTATGTTGATAAACTTATATCTAGGTAAGCATACAAAATGAACCAAGTATATAGCAAAAAAAAAAAAAAAGTAGGTTTGGTTGTGGCATCACCAATTAGGACACCTATCATTCCTATGTATGGAGTCCCTATTCCTATGTTTATTTTTTGGTCTCTAAGAGTAATAGTTCAAATGTGTAGCTTGTTTACTAGCTAAGAGACATTGCATTTCTCTTCTATTAAGTATTACTTTATGTCAAAAACCATTTGAACTAATTCATTCAGATGTGTGGGGGCCAATGCCAATTGTGGTACAATCTAGTATTTGATGGTTTGTGATATTTATTAATGATTATACATGTATAATTTGACTTTACATTATAAAGAATGAGAATGAAGTGTTTAATGTTTTTTGTTCATTCCATAATATGGTCAAGACTTAATTTTTTTATTAACATTCAAATTCTAAGACTAGATAATAGTGGAGAATACATTAATAATAAGTTTTATAAGTACTTTAAGCTATATGGTATGTTCTATGAAACAACTTGTTTTCAAACTCCCCAACAGGACAATATTATCAAGAGGAAAAATAAGCATATCCTAAAAATAGCAAGAGATTTATTAACTTCAGCAAATGTGCCTAAACAATTCTAGATTAAATTAATAATTATGTCATTTTATGTGTTGAACAAGATGTCATCAATGGTTCTAAACTTTAAAACTCCTGTATAAACTCTCTTATAACATATGGCTTTTCCATCTATTTTGATGCTCCCACCAACAAATCATTAAGTGTGTAGCCTACATTCATCTTCATAAAAATCAATGAACTAAATTAGATCTTAACACAGTTAAGTGTGTTTTTCTTAGGTATAGAGCCCATAAAAAAGGATACTAATGCTTTGATCTAAGTACTAAGCGATAGTATATTTTTATGGACATTACTTTTATGGAGATAGAAATTTGTTCAAAAATTTAGAAATGTCCACAAAGGAATCCAACAATGTAATGGAATGATATGAGGTTTGGTTTGGTTTTAATGATTCTTACGTGCAAACATATTTGATAAAATTAAGTGAACAAGACCATTTTTCACCATGAGATACTACTTTTGACAATACAAGAAGGTATAAGTGAAGTAACTCATTTAGAAGCTCTTGAATAGCCTTTCTCTAGTAATACCTAATCTATAGTACATGACCAATCTTTAAAGAATAATATTGAGTTACAAAAAACAAACTCTTATCATAATGACTTTAATGATTATTCTAATGGATATAAGTTGCCTTTTAGATATAATCATAGAGTGCCACTAAATTGGTATTCTCTTTATGTAAAGAATAAAAAGGTCAAATACCCAATTGTTAACCATGTCAACACCCAAAATTTATCAACCCCACATGACAAGTTTATGATCTAATTATCCTCTAAACATATTTCATCCACTGTAGATAAGGCCTTAAAGGATATAAAGTAGACTAGGGTAATTGAAGAGAAAATAGGAGCATTATAAAGAAATGATATATAGGAAATAATGTCTCTCCTCAAAAAGAAAAACCCAATGGAATATAAAGGGGTTTTTTCAATCAAATACAAGGTAGATTGCTTAGTAGAAAGATCTAAGGTTAGATTAGTTATGAAGGGAGATATATAAATATATTATGTTGATTATCAAGAAACTGTTGAGCCCATCTTTGATGGCTAATGTTGGATTTGTTGTCAACACCATCTCACACGGTTATATGTGTTGATTTGATGTCATAAATGTCATTGAGATGCATTGAGGACATTTGGAAAAACTAGTGATGATAGGTTAACCCTAATATTGAGGAGTTAACATTGACCATGACCTTAAATTTTAAGGATCAAGATTGACCGTTGACCCTAAATTTTAGGAAGTTAATGTTGACCATTGACCCTAAATTTTAGAACTCAAATCTGGTCGTTGATTGCAGGTATGGGAATCAATGATGATCGTTGATGATCTTGTAACCTTAATCTCAAGGCTCTATAAATACCCCTATATGTCTTGCAAGAAAGGTATAGGTTGCAAAATGTTTTGAGAGAACCAAACCTAATTGCAATAGCTAACTAAGAGGGAGAGAGAGGCAACAAGGCAATCGACTAAGAGGGAGAGCAAGGTGGCTAGCCACCATACCTTCACCAAGTTGCAGTAATCGACCTTTCACCAAGTTGGAGTAGCTGACCCTTCACATAGTTACCTTAGCCAACCTTGAACCAATAAACCAGCAACTTACACCAACAAACAAGGAGGCAGCAATAATAGGAGGTGTCCTACACCAATAGCTATAGCAGCAACATCCAGGAACAAAGCAGCCACCTAAAAATCCTACAGCATGAGAGGTAATTTAGGAATGTAGTAGCCATCGAGAGGTTCTTGCAGTAGCAATCAAGAGGCGATATTAGCAAGAGGTCATTATAGGCAATGATAGTAGCCCAAGGGTGTGTAAATAGCAACAATGCTGCGAGCAAATAGCCTAAGTGTGTGCGGATAACAGCAATGAGACGAGCATACAGTAGCAACGCCTGCAAATAGTAGAAACAACGCGTGCAAATAGCAGTAGCATATATGGACAACAGGAGTAGCATGTGTGGATAATAGGAACAACGTGTGCGGAAAGCAGCCATAACGCAGATGAATAGTAGGAGCAATGGGTGCAGACAAAAGCAATAGCACGCGTGGATAGCAGCAGCACATACAGGAGGCTATACCATTAAGTGTAGCGTGTCTAACAACCAAATCAATGAGAGCAACCCGCGCAAACAACAGCAATAGCGTAAACAAGTAGTAGCTGTATGAGCGAACAGCAACAACACGCCCGGACAGTAGCAGTAGTGTAAGCGAACAACAACAATGCGCATGGACAGTTGTAGCAGTGTGTGTGAACAACAGTGGTAACACATGCAGACCGTAGCAGCAGTGTATACAAGCAATAGCAATAGTACATGCAAATAGCAATAACAGCGTGTGTATGCAGTGATAGCAGCACGTACAGACAATGATAGTAGCATGTGTGGATAGCAATAGCAACATGTTCAGTAGCTTGTAGCAGCTGAGGAGAAAGCATGCCTAACAGCAGGTTTGGCTGCTTGCAGCCGAAAGAGGAGAAAATGTGCTTGACAACAGAGGAGAGATCCTACCAAGGCAACAGGTGAGGCAACACTAACAGTAGGGGGAAAGAACCTATAATATAAATAACTTATAGAGAAGAGACCGATAAAGCCTGAGTAAAGACCAACGGTGAGGAAGGAAAAGATTCATTTTTCTGTAATAGCAACTTATGCACATTAAGTGATCTTTCTCAGGAAATTTTTATCATAAACTCTTTATGTATTTCTTAAAAAAGGGTAGGATACCCTTGGAGTGATTGGGAGATCAATTTATTGAGTGATCGGGAAATCATTGTAAGTGGTTAAAGAGTAATCCTTCTATAAATGGTTAAGGAGTGATCCTTCCACAACTAAACTGTATCCCTTAATAACAAGTGGATTATGTGATTTAGGAGTGATCCTATCACACTGTGAACGTAGCTCATACATTATGGGTGAACCACGTAAAAATTGTCATGTGTTTTTGAGTGTTTGTGCATTGATTAATACTCATACAATCGTTCTCACATAAAGGAGAAAGATAAAAAATTGGATCATTGGTTTTAACAAGTCATAGAGGTTAGATCCAGATTGATTTATAAAAAGCAAATATCTCACACTAATTCACTCCCCTCTTAGTGTGAGATGTAAAGTGGTCCTTATCAAGTAGTATCAAAGTCTACTGCTATGTGAGTTTTTTGCTGTAAATTGAAGTTATGTATTACTATGTGAGTTTTTATCTCCACTATTGCTTGAGATCATGGATAACATAAATAGTATTAATAGCAAGGGCATCCCTACTTTTGATGGACAAAATTATCAATTATAGAAGAATAAAATGCTCCCATATTTAATGTCCATTAGTCTTGATGTGTTTGAGTTTGCTATTAGTGGCTTCATCCTTGTTGCTGAAGGTGATCCTATGATGCCTACTGATACCTTATATGCCTTATTATAGAAGAGACTGTAGATGTGTTCTTCACAAAAATTAACAAAATTGTGTTCTCTGTCAGAGGCTATAGAAAAGGGATCCATGATGCCACTATAGTAAGGAAAATACTTAGAACCTTGCCGGAAGCTTACAACGCCAAAGTCTTTTTCATAGAAGATAGAGATCTAGATAGGCTACCTTTATATAATTTGCATAACATATTGGTGGCTTATGAAATGAAAATAGCCCTAATGAAGAAAGAAAAGATATCCAAGGTGAAAAAGGAGCTAGTTTTTGAGGCAATGAAAAAATTAAAGATTAAAGACCAAGAAGAGGAATCTGACAGTAGCTTTGAGGAAAAAGATGGTGATATTGAATCAGATAAAGTCATGACATACATCACTAAAAATATGAGGAAAGAAAAAGGGAAGTACAAGGGAAAATTACCCTTAAAGTGTTTTAGCTGTAGAGACATAGGGCACTTTGTTGTGGACTACTCAAAGAGATTAGAAGCAAGTAGTAATGATGATGATGAGCCTGCCCCAAGGTGGAGAACAAAGAAATCTAGCTATTTTAAAGCTGAAAATTCAAGTGCCAAAAGGAAAAAACAACTTTTCAAATCTAAAAGAAAGAATTTTTTGAGCAAGTTGGATAAAGAAGATTCTAAAGAAGAAATTGATGATGATTTTGAGATGATGTTGTAAAGGATGTGCTGGTTGCTAAAGTAGATAATGATAAAAAATTTTCAAGTAATGAGGAATCAATTGAAGAAGAAAAGGATAAGTTGGTGTAGCAACTTGAAAATAAATTGAAAGCTTGTTTGTACAAAAACAGTAAGTTGGAAAAAGAGGTAAAAAATTCTATTGTTGATGAATTTAATTTCCAGGTGAAAGAAAAGGAGTTTAAAACAAAAGAGGAGTACTTAAAGAGGATTAAGGAGCTGATTGTACTTGAAGCAGAGCAAGGCAAGATACACAAAGATCTTGGCACTAAGGTGATTACACAAGAGCAAAAGATATTGATTTTACAAGCCAAGCTCCACAATGTTGAGTTCGAACTAAAACAGTGTGAAGAAAGCTTTATGTAGGCCATAAAAGTGAGAGGAAAGTTGTCTTCAACAAATACCATCAAGGAGGATGCTATAAAAAAATTAGATGAGTGTCTAAGCAAACAAAGACCTCATTCCATGAGGAAGAAAGACCTTGGTTATATCGAAAAACCAAATAAGAAGGTAGCAAAGAAGAAGAAAATTGTGTTTGTACTTAAAAGCAAGCACAATGACGTGATGGAGAAGAAAGAACCCAAGCTAAAATGTGTTAGGAAATATGTGGTAAAGGCTCCCATCTAAATGAGACAGATTATCAAAGATGGAGAGAAGGTTGCCACAATAGTTGTTAAAGAAAGGAGACATGAAATTGGTAAAAGAAGTAAATCCAGGCTCGAAGGATTTTACTAGAGTTGTGGTAAGTATGGGCACAAGGCTAGTGTGTGTTAGAGTATTCAACTTATAATAAAGAGGAATGTGAGGCAAGAGTTTAGGGGGAGACTCTATTAAGAAAGGAGACAATCTCAGGCAAAAAGAAGTCATATTCTATTAAGAAATAGTTTTGATTTGTTGGGAGAGATCTATAGAAGATGTGAAAGGGTTGGACACACTGTTGAGGATTGCTTAACATTCCTACCTAATCAAGGAGTGCAAAAGAGAACACACAAACCATTATTGCCTAGTCAAAGAGTGCAAAGGGGAACACCTACATATGCTCCTAAATTTGACCAAAGAAAAAGAAGAAGAGGAAGAGAAAGGACTATAGTTGTGGAAGTAGCCTTAAAAGCTTCTAAGAAAGAAAAGTCATGGATCCTAGATAGTGTCTGCTTTTCACATATGATAAGAGACTCCAAGATGTTCAAGGAAGTAGTAAAATATGATGGAAAGTCAATCAAATTTAGCAATGATGGTACCTTGAAAATTCAAGGTATTGGTACTGTTGAAATTAATGCAAAAAAAAAAAAACTGAAATTAAAGAAAGTACTTTATGTTAAAGGGCTAAAATACAATCTCATCAATGTTAGTTAGCTTTGTGATGATAGGCATGAAGTTACTTTCAACAAGAGTGGCTGCACAATAAAGAGATTAAGTGATGATGCTATTCTTACTAAGGGTGAAAGAACAAATGGAAACTTATATCAAGTTTCTAAAAGCAACAATACATGCTACATAAACATTAAAGATGAGAATTTGTTGTAGCATAGAAGATTGGGATATCTTGGACAAAAAGGGCTAAACTTATGTATTAAGCCACCTTTTAAAGGTTAAGGTATACCTCCAACCCCTTTCCCTTTCCTTCTTCTATTATTCTTTGGATTTGTTGTCAAATAGGAAGATATTTTGCATAAATCCAAAGAGAGTATATACTGATCAAAAAGGGAAGTAGCTTGATGAATAAAGGGGGTGAAATTGTCAAGGGGGAGAAGGAGAAAGAGGGAGTTAAACCTAGTTAAGGGAGATGTATATTTCAAGGGGAGCTATGAATAGCAAAGGTTGTTATATGAGCATTGTTGAATTTAATGTGTTGCCAACAAATTTAAAGGAGGAGATTGTCGAGCCTATCTTTGATGGCCAATGTTGGATTTATTGTTAACAGCATCTCTCATTGTTGTTCGTGTTGATTTGATGTTTTGAATATCGTTGAGATGTATAGAAGTCATTGGTCAAAACCATTGATGGTAAGTCAACTAAAGTCAATGAGTTAATATTAACTATTGACCTTAAATTTTAGCAAGTCAATGTTGAATATTGACCCAAAATTTTAAAAATCAAATCTAACCATTGATTGTAGGGCAACCTTTGGAAATCAATGCTAGTTGTTGATGATTATGTAACCCTAATGTTAAAGCTCTATAAATAACCCCATGTACTTTGTAAGATAAGTGTATGTGTTGTAGATTTTTCTAAGAGGAATGACAAACTTAAAGGCAACCAAAAGGAGAGGTGAATAACAAAGAAGAGATAGCAACTAAGGAAGGTATAGCTAGCCAAGGAAAGTGCAATAGCTAGCCAAGAGAGTTGCAGCCAAGGAAAGTGCAGTAGCCGACTATGGGAGTTGTAATAGTAATTGGCCAAGGAGGAGGTTATAGCAACCACTAAAGAGGCGGCAACCACTCCAAGTAAAGAAGGAGTTGCAGCAATCAGTAGCCATACCAAAGGGAGAATAAGGTAGCCTTACTAAAAGGAGAACAAGGTGTAGTAGCTAACAACCACACTAAATTAGCAAAGGAGATGTGCAACAACCACACCAAAGAGAGAAAAACATGTAACAGCCGCACCAAGGAGAGAAAAGCATGCAGCAACCACACCAAGGAGAGAACAATGTGCAACAACCAACCACTAAAGAAAGGTGCAACAGTCAACCACACCAAATAGGGGTGTTGCAACTGACCACACCAAGGAAGGGTGCATGCCAGCAACATTAACAACATACGTAGATAGCAGTGGATAGATGCGGTAATGGGTATGAACAACATTAATAATGTGCGCAGACAACAACGGCAACACCAACAATGGGTGAGACAACACCGATAGGGAAGGAAAGAGAAGATTCATATTATACTTTAGCAGTTTGTACACATTAAGTAATCATTCTCTAGGAAAGGTTTTTCCATAAACTCTTGATAGATTTATTGAAAAACATAGTGGGATACTCTTTGAGTGATCAGGAGATTATTGTAAGTGGTTAAGGAGTAGTCCTTCCACAAGTGGTGAACAAGTGATCCTTTCACAATATTATTGTATCCCTTAATAATAAGAAGAGATTGTGTGATTTAAAAATGATCCTATCACACTGTAGATGTAGCTCACACATTGTGAGTGAACCACGTAAAAATTATCATATGTTCTTAGGTGCTTGTGCATTGATTTTTCTTTTTGTATGGTCGTGCTCATACAAAGGAGAAAATTAAAAATTAGATCATCAGCTCTAACAAGCCACAAAGGTTAAATCTGAATCAATTTGTTAAAAAAGGATATCTCACATTGATTCATCTCTCTCTTAATGTGAGACCTAAAATGGTCCTTATGAAGTGGTACCAAAGCTAGTTTCTCTGTTTATCCAATTTTTCTACTTTAAATTAAAGTTGTGTATTGCTGTGTGAGTTTCTATCTCTACTGCTGCTTGAGATCATGGATAGCACGAATAGTATTAATAACAAGGGCATCCTTACGTTTGATGGGTAGAATTATCAGTTATGGAAGAATAAGATGCTTTTATATCTGATGTCCCTTGGTCTTAATGTGTTTGAGTTTGCTGTTAGTAGCTTCATCTTTATTGCTGAAAGTGATCCTATGACGCCAACTGATAAGAAGAACTTGGAGTGTGATGGAAAGGCGAGAAATGCCTTATACACCTCCCTGTCAGATAAAGAATTTACCAAGGTGATAGGGTGCAACACAACTAAGCAAATTTGGGACAAAATAAAGAACATCTATAAAGGAGACAAGGTTGTGAAAGAAGCCAAGCTACAAATCTAGAGGAACATATTTGAAGACATAAAGATATAGAACAATAAGATTGTGGATGCATTCTTCACAAGAGTCAACAAAATTGTGTGCTCTATCAAAGGCTATGGAGAGGAGATCCATAATGTTACTGTGGTAAAAAAATACTCGAAACCTTGCAAGAAGCTTATAACACCAAAGTCTCTTCCATAGAAGATAGAGATTTGGATAGGCTACTCTTAGATGACCTATATAACATATTAGTGGCTTATGAAATGAGAATAACCCTAATAAAGAAAGAAAAAAAGGCTAAGGCAGATAAGGAGCTAACATTCAAGGCAATGAAGAAGTTAAAAATTAAAGACCAAGAAAAGGAGTCCGACAGCAACTCTGAAGAAAAAGATGGTGATACTAAGCTAGATGAAGTCATGGTATACATCATCAGGAACTTGAGAAAAGCAAAAGGGAAGTACAAGGGAAAACTACCCTTAAAGTGCTTCAGGTATGAAGTAATTGGGCACTTTGTCATGGACTGTCCAAAAAGAAGAGAAGTTACTAGTAAGGATGATGATGAGCCAGTCCTAAGGAGGAAAACAAAGCAATCTAGCTACTCCAAAGATGGAAATTAAGGAGCTAAGCATACTTGAGACAGAGTACAGCTAGATATATGAAGACCTTAGCACTAAGGTAATTGTACAAGAGTAAGAGATGCTGACTTTGCAAACCAAGCTTCACAAGGTCGAGTCTAAGCTAAAAAAGCATAAAGAAAGCTTTATGCAAGCCATGGAAATGAAAAGATAGTCATCATCAGAGAGTACCATTAAGAAGGATTCTACCAGAAAGTTGGATGGGAGTCTAAGTAATCAAAGATCTCATTCCATAGGAAAGAAAGGACTTGGCTACATTGAAAGCTGAGTGAGAATGTAGAAAAAAAGAAGAAGATTGTGTTTGTGCCCAAAAGTAGGCATAATGACATAATGGAGAAAAGAGACCAACCCAAGTTAAAATGGGTTAGGAAAGACGTGGTGGAGATTTTCATCCAAAGGAGACAAGTTGTTAAAGATAGAGAAAAGGCTGCCACACCAATTGCTAAAGAAAGGAGACATGGACTTGGTAAAAGAAGTAAATCTAGGTTCAAAGGATTTTGCTGGAGCTGTGGTAAGTATGGGCACAAGGCCAATGTGTGTTAGAGTAATAGGCTGAAAATGAAGAGAAATGTGAGACAAGAATCTAAGGGGAGACTCTATCAAGAAAAAAGGTAGTTTCAGGTAGATAGAAATCATATTCCACTAAGAAACAGGTTTGATTTGCTGGGAGAGATCTGTAGAAGATGTGAAAGGGTTGGACATGCTATTGAGGACTACTTGACATTGCTACCCGATTAAAGAATGCAAATGAGAACACACCAACCATTGCTGCCTAGTCTAGGAATGCAATGGAGAACACCTACATAAGCTCCCCTATTCGTCCAAAGAAAAAGAAGAGGAAGAGAAACGTCTATAGTTGTAGAAGTAACCTTAAAAGCTTTTAAGAAAGAAAAGTCATAGATCCTAAACAATGGCTACTCTTCATATCTGACAGGAGACTCCAAGATGTTAAAAGGAGTAGCCAAATATGATGTAGGGTCAACCAAATTTCGCAATGATGGTGCCTTAAAGATTAAAGGTATTAGTGCTATTGAAATTAGTACAGAAAAACTGAAATCGAAGAAAGTGCTTTATGTTAAAGGGCTAAATCATAATCTTATCAGTGTTAGTTAGCTTTGCGATATAGATATGAAGTTACTTTCAACAAAAGTGGTTGCATAGTAAAGAGACTAAAAAATGGTGCCATTTTCACTAAAATTGAAAGAACACATGGAAACTTGTACCAAGTTTCTAAAAGCATAAACATATGCTACATAAGCACCAAAGATGATAACTTATTATGGCATAAAAGATTGGGACATCTTGGACAAAAAGGGATGAACAAGCTATCCAAAAATAAAGCTGTGAGAGATGTACCTAAGCTAAGAAAGGAGAGAGACATAATTTGCAGCACGTGTCAAAAGGGGAAGATGGTGAATGCTCCCAACAAAAATATGGAGATCCAAACGAAAAAGCTATTAAAGCTCATCAACTTGAACTTCTATGAGTTGATGAGATAAAGATTAACAAAGGTGATAGGTACTTCATCTCCTTTATTGATGATTTTACAAGAATAACTTGCATTATGTTCTTGGAACATAAATCAAAGGCTTTCTATGATTTCAAAAGTTACAAGAGGCTAGCTGAAAACCAGTTGGGGGAAAAAATTAATAGGCTCAGGATAGACAATGGGACAAAATACACATGTGGTGAATTTAAAGATTATTTGGAGAAGAATGGAGTGAAGTATGAATATGCTAGTCCTTACATACCCCAACAAAATGGAGTGGCTAATAGGAAGAACAAGGGCCTAATAAAGATGACAAGAACCATAATGGTTGAGCATGGTACATCACATGGCTTTTAGAGAGAGGCTATCACCATTACAACTCAAGTTCAAAACAGATGCTTGATGAGACCACATACAAAGAAGACACCTTATAAGTTGTGGTATGGTAAAAAGCTAATTGTAAAACACTTTAAAGTGTTTGAGAGCCTGTGCCTCATTAAAGTCAAAGGTAAACATCTTGGAAAATTTGATAAGAAGGATGATAAAGGTATATTATTGGGCTATGTACTAAATGGAAGAAGTTTCAAATGCTACAACAAAAAGTTGCTAAAAATGGTGGACAGCTTTAATGTTAAAATGATTAAAGATGGTGCTGCAATGCAATCACAGTATATGGAAATTGAAGATGCCATGTATGACAACTGAAAAGAGTTCGATAGTGATGAATCTGAGGTTGTCTGGCATGAGGATGACATTGATTCTCAAGTTATAAGTGATGAAGAAGAAGAATCAAGGTGTTCTTAAACTCATAGAAGAGTTAGAGCTGAAGTTGAAGCCAAAAACATTATTGGCAGGAAAAAGGACTTTGTATAGTCCAAAAGAAGACTAAAAGGTAGTGAACAAACCTCACTGATTTCTGAGGTTAAACCCAAGTTCATGGATAAAGCATTAAAGCACAAGGAATGGGTGAATGCTATAAATGAAAAGCTTGATCAAATTGAAAAGAATAACACTCGATGTTTAGTCCTTAGACCTAAAGGGAAAAACATCATTGGAACTAAGTGGGTGTTTAGAAATAAGCTCAATAAAAAAGGTGAGATGGTAAGAAACAAGGCAAGACTTATTTACAAGGGTTACTTACAAGTAAAAGGTGTTGACTTTGAAAAGACCTTTGCTTTGGTGGCTAGACTTGAAGTAATTAGAATATTCATAGCTATTATTGCTTAAAGGAACTACAAAGTATATCAGATGGATATGAAGTTTGCATTCCTAAATGGAGAGCTTGAAGAAGAAGTATTTATCGAACAACTTGATGGTTTTATACTTGATTATAATGGCTCAAGTGTGTGCAGATTAAACAAGACTTTATATGGTTTAAAGCAAGATCTAAGAGCATGGTATTCCAAGTTGGATACATGCCTTAAGAACATAAAGTTTGGAAAAGGGAATGTGGATAGCAACCTGTATATCAAAGAAAACAACCAAGGCCAGTTAATTGTCGTGGTTTATATTAATGACATAATCTTTATTACAGAAAAGGAGGCCCTGTGTACTACCTTTACTGAGCAGATGAAGAAAAAGTTTGAGATGTCTATGCTTGGTGAAATGAAATTCTTCTTAGGATTACAGGTAATGCAAAGTGAGGCTAGAATTTTTCTTTCCCAAGAAAAGTATACTTTTAAGCTATTGAAAAGTTTTGGGATGGAGAATTCTAAAGAAGTAAGCACTCTCATCATGGTTAGAACAAAGTTAAGCAAGGATAAAGAAGGCAACATAGTTGATCAGAAGGAATACAGGAAGTTGATTGAAAGCTTACTATATTTGACAGCATCAAGGCCTGATATTGTTTTTACTATAACCCTGTGTGGTAGATTTCAAAGTAACCCCAACGAGTCCCATCTCGTGGCAGTTAAGAGAATTCTAAGGTATGTAAAGGGCATAACAAATTATGGGCTGCTTTATGATAAGAGTGAACAGCTTAATCTGTATAGGTATATAGATGCAGATTGTGTTGAAAATTGTAATGACAAAAGGTTAACATCTGGTAGTGCATTTTATTTGGACAATAGATGTGTTTCATGGCATAGCAAGAAGCAAAATTCAATGACTCTAAGCACTGTAGAGGCTGAATATATGGCTGCCACTCAAATGTATACTTAACTACTATAGATGAAACAATAGCTTAAAGACATAAAGGTGAATATGTAGCTACCACTGCTCATTAGTTATGATAACCAAAGTGCTATCAATTTGTCAAAGAATCCTATCCAACACTCCAAAACTAAATATATTGAAATCAAGTACCACTTCATTAAAGAAAAGGTAGAGAAAAATGAAGTAAAGCTAAAGTATATGCCTACCTCATAGTAAGTTACTGATATATTCACCAAACCTCTATTGAGAGAGATGTTCCAAAAGTTAAGGTTGACCCTATGTGTTTAGCCAATCCCTCGAGGCTAAGGTATTTACTAACCCCTCTCCCTTTCCCTCTTCTATTATTCTTTAGATTTATTGTCAAAAGGAGAGATATTTTGCATAAATTCAAAGAAAGTGTATACTTATAAAAAAAAAAAAAAAAGGAGTAGCTTGATGGATAAATGGGGAGAACTTGTTAAGGGGGAGAAGTAGACAGGGAGAGTAGTAAGTAATGCATGTTTCATGGGAAGTCAAATGACTTCGTGCAAGGGATGTTGTGCATGGTTAGATTTAATGTGTTACCAATAAATCCAAATGAAGAAATTGTTGAGCCCATCTTTGATGGCTAGTGTCGGATTTGTTGTCAACACCATCTCACACGGTTATATGTGTTGATTTGATGTTATGAATGTCGTTGAGATGTAGTGAGGTCATTAGGAGAAATCAATGATGATAGGTCAATCTTGGCGTTAAAAAGTCAATGTTGATCGTTAATCCTAAATTTCAAGGATTAAGATTGACTGTTAACTATTGACCATTGACCCTAAAATTCAGGACTTAAATCTAGCCATTGATTATAGGGCAACATATGGGAACTAACGATGACAGTTGATGATCATGTAACTTTAAACCCAAAGCTCTATAAATACCCTTAAATGTCTTGCAAAGAAAAAAAAAAGGACTGCAAAAATAGAGAGAGTCGACCAAAAAGAGAAATGAGAGGCAAACCTAGGAAAAAAGGGAGGTGAACAGCAAAGAGGAGACAACCACCAAGTAAGGTTCAATTGGCTAAGAAGGAAAGAAAAAGAGAAAAGGGCAACTGACCAAGGAGAGTGTAGAAGCCACCAAGGAAAGAAGGCAAGGCAGCTGGCCAAGGAAAGGAAGAAAGAAGGCAAGGCAGCTGACTAAAGAGAGAGTAGCAGCCACTAAGGAAAGAAAGAGAGGCAACTGGCTAAGAAAAAGAAGAAAGAAAGCAAGGCAATTAACCAAGGAGAGGAAGAAAAAAGGTAAGGTAGCCGGCTAAGAAGAGTACAATAGCCATTAAGGAAAAATGATAAGGTAGTTGACTAAGGAGAAAGCAGCCACTAAGAAAAGGCAACAAGGCAGTTGGCCAAGAAAAGAAAGAAAGAAGCAACAGCCAGCAGGTGGTGAAGCAACAGCAAAAGGGTCCTACACCAGCAACCAATGCGTGGGGATAGTAGAAGCAACACAAGATAACAACTACAACGTGCGGGGAGAGTAGCAGTGGCGTGAGAAAACAGCTACAGCACGCAAGGATAGCAACAACTGCATGAGAAAATAGCTGTAATGTAGAGGGAGAGCAGTAGCTGGGCGAGAAAATAGTTACAACACGCGAGGAGAATAGCAGTAATGTGAGAAAACTACTGTAACACGCAGGGAGAGCAACAGCAGCGCAAAAAAGTAGCAATAGTGCGCATGGACAGCAGCAGCAGCAGCACAAGCAAATAGCAAAAGCAGCTTGCGCGGATGATAGGAACAATATGTACATACAGTAATCACAATGCATGCAGACAGCAGCAGCGATGCGAGCAGACAATAGGCGCAACGCACACAGACAGCAGGCGCAGCGTGTGTGAACAACAGGCACAACACATACAAACAGCAAGAGTAATGTGTGCGGATAGCAAGCGCAGCTCACGTGGACAATAGAAGTAATGCGTACAGATAGTAGGCATATCATGCATAAATAACAGGCATAGTGTACGTGGATAGTAGGAGCATGGCATTTGGATAGGCACAGTGTGTGCAGATAGCAAGCATAGCGCATGCAGACAACAAGCAGAGTGTGTGTGGACAACAAGGACAGTGTGTATGAATAGCAGGCAGTAGCAACAGTGCATGCAGACAGCATTAACAGCACATGTGGATAGCAACGGACAACAGCCGCAGCGCGTGCGGACAGCATTAACAGCACATGTGGATAGCAACGGACAACAGCCGCAGCGCGTGCGGACAGTAACAGCAGCATGTGTGGGTAGCACCGGCAGCGGGTAAGACAACACCGGCAGCAAAGGAAGAAAAAGGTTCATATTCTGCTCTAGCAATCTATACACATTGAGAGATCATTTTCTAAGACAGGTTTTTCTATAAACTCTTGATAGATTTATTGAAAAATAGGGTGGGATACCCTTGGAGTGATTGAGAGATTATTGTAAGTCATTAAGGAGTAGTCCTTCCACAAGTGGTCAAGGAGTGATCCTTCCACAACATTATTATATCCCTTGATAACAAGAGTGAATTATTTGATTTAGGAGTAATCCTATCACACCGTAGATGTAGCTTACATATTGTGAGTAAATCATGTAAAAATTGCTGTATGTTCTCGGGTACTTGCACATTGATTTTTTTTTTTTCATATAGTCGCATTTACATAAAGGACAAAATTAAAAATTGGATCATCGGCTCTAATAAGCGACAAGGGTTAAATCTAAATCAATTTGTAAAAGGAGGATATCTCACACTGATTCACTCCCTATCTCAATGTAAGACCAAAAATGGTCCTCATCAGTTCTCCAGGTAAGGTTTCACTATAAACTCTTAATAAACTTGTTGAAAAAAGTGGGATACCCTTGGAGTGATTAAAAGATCATTGTAAGTGGTTAAGGAGTGATCCTTCCACAACCAAACTATATCTCTTGATAATAAGAGTAGATTTTGTTATTTAAGAGGGATATTATCACATCGTGAACATAACTCACACATTTTGGGTGAACCATGTAAAAATTGTCATATGTACTTGGGTACTTACACATTGATTTATATTCATATGATTACGCTCACATAAAGAAAAAAGATTAAAAAAAAATTAGATCATTAGCTCTAACAAGCCACAGAAGTTAAATCCAAATCGATTTATAAAAAGATAATATCTCACACTTATTCAACCCCCCCTCAGTGTGAGACCTAAAACGGTCCTCATCAACTTTGATCTGAAATTGTTTGTTACTGTTGTGAATCTTTACATCTACTACTGATTAATATTATGGAAAGTATGAACAATGTTAATAGCAAGGGCATTCCCACTTTTAATGGATAAAATTATCAGTTATAGAAGAATAAAATGCTCCCATATCCGATGTCTCTTGGTCTGGATGTGTTTGAATCTGCTGTTAGTGGCTTCACCCCTGTTATTAAAGGTACTGCAATGATTCCTACTGATAAGAAGAATTTAGAGTATGATGGAAAGGAGACAAATACCTTATATGTTTCCTTATTAGACAAAGAATTCACCAAAGTGATAAGGTGCAACATAGCCAAACGAATTTAGAACAAATTGAAGAATATTTATAAAGGAGATAGGTTGTGAAGGAAGCTAAGCTACAAATCTGAAGGAGCAGGTTTAAAGACATGAAGATGTTGAATGATGAACCTGTGGATGCTTTCTTTACACGAGTAAATGAAATTGTATGCTCCATTAGAGGCTATGGAAAGAAAATCAACAATGTTACTGTAGTAAGGAAGATACTTAAAAACTTACCAGAAGCTTTCAATGTCAAAGTCTCCTCCATAAAAGATAAAAATTTGGATAAGCTGCCCCTAGATGATTTGCACAGCATATTGATGGCTTATGTAATGAGAATAGCCCCAATGAAGAAAGAAAAGGAGTCTAAGGTAGAGAAGAAGTTAGTTTTCAAGGCAATAAAGAAATTAAAGATTAAACACTAAAAAGAAGAATCTGACAGTAGCTCTGAAGAAGAAGATAGTGATACTATACTTGATAAAGTCACAGCATACATCACCATAAATATGAGGAAAGGAAAAGGGAATTATAAAGGGAAATTACCTTTGAAGTGCTTTAATTATGGAGCATTTAGGCAAAAAAAAAAAAGCAAACAGTGATGATGATGATAAGCCGACCCCAAGGAGGAGAACAAAGAAATCCAACTATTCTAAAGTTGGAAATTTAAGTGCCAAAGGGAAAAGCAACTTTTCATATTTAAAAGAAGAAATGTTTTGAACAAGTTAGATGAAGAAGATTATGAAGGAGAAGTTGATGATGAGACCAATGATGATACTGTGGAAAATGTGTTGGTTGCTCAAGTAGATATTAAACAAGAATCTTTAAGTGATAAAGAATTAACCAAAGAGGAAGAGAAATAGTTGGTACAACAACTTGAGAATAAATTGAGAACTTATTTGAACAAAAATAGCAAGTTGGAAAGAAAAAGGGATAGCATTTCAAGAAGCTATATAAGGATTCTTTTGTTGATAAATCTAATCTCCAAGTGAAAGAAAAAAAGTTTGAAGCAACATAGAAGGAGTACTTAAAGAGAATTGAGGAGCTACATGTACTTGAGGCAAAGCAAGGCAAGATACACAAAGATCTTGGTGCTAAGGTGATTGCACGAGAGCAACAAATGTTAATTTTGCAAGGCAAGCTCCATAAGACTGAGTTCGAACTAAAAAAGTATGAAGAAATCTTTATGCAACCCATGGAAGTGAGAGGAAAGTTGTTTTCAGCAAATGACATCAAGGAGGATGCTACCGAAAAATTGGATAAGTGTTTAAGTAAACAAATACCTCATTCCATAGGGAAGAAAGGACTTGGTTATATTGAAAAGTCGAATGAGAAGATAACAGAGAAAAAGAAAATTGTGTTTGTACCTGAAAGCAAACATAATGATGTTATGGAGAAGAGAAACCAATCCAAGTTAAAATGGGTTAGGAAAGATGTGATGAAAACTCTTATCCAAAGGAGATAGGTTATTAAAGATAGAAAGAAGGTTGTTGCAACAATTGTTGAAGATAGGGGATATGAATTTAAGAAAAGAAGAAAATTCAAATTCGAAGGATCTTGCTAAAGCTCTAGTAAGTATAGGCATAAGGCTAATGTGTGTTGGAGTAATGGGCCTATAATGAAGAGGAATATAAGGCAAGAGTATAAAGGGAGACTCTTTCAAAAAAGGAGACAACCTCAAATGAAAAGAAGTCATATTCCATTAAAAAACAAATTTAATATGTTGGAAGATGTAAAAAATCTAGACATATTGCTGAGGAATGCTTGACATTGCTGCCTGGTCAAAGAGTGCAAAGGAAAACACCTGTATATGCTCTTACATTTGGCTAAAGAAGAAGAAAAGGAAGAGAAATGGCTATAGTTGTGGAAGTAGCCTTAAAAGCTTCTAAGAAAGAAAAGTCATGGATCCTAGATAGTGATTGCTCTTCACACATGATAGGAGACTCCAAGGTGTTGAATGAAGTAGTAAAATATAATGGAGGATCAATCACATTTGGCAATGATAATGCCTTAAAGATCAAAAGTGTTAGTGCTATTGAAATTTGTGCAAAAAAGCTAAAATCAAAGGAAGTGATTTATGTTAAAGGGCTAAAACACAATCTTATTAGTGTTAGCTAACTTTGTAATTATGAATATGAAGATACTTTTAGCAAGAGTGGCTACATGGTAAAAAAATTAAGTAATAGTATTATTCTTACTACAGGTGAAAAAACAAATGGAAACTTTTATTAAGTTTCCATAAGCAAAAACACATGTTACATAAATACCAAAGATGATAATTTGTTGTGGCATAGGAGATGGGGACATCTTGGACAAATGGGGCTAAACAAGTTATCCAAAAATGAAGTTATGAAAAATGTACCCAAGTTGAGAAAAGAAAGAAATGCAATTTGTAGCACTTGTCAAAAAGGGAAAATGGTAAATGTTACTCATAAAAATGTGGAGATTCAAACAAAGAAGCCATTAGAGCTTATTCATTCAAATATATTCACCAAACCTCTGTCAAGAAAGATGTTCCAAAAGTTAAGGCTAAATTTATGTGTTCAGCCACCTCGTAGAGGCTGATGAATGCCTCTAACCCCTCTCCCCTTCCCTATTCCATCATTTTTTGGATTTGTTCTTAAAAGGGGAGATATTCTATATAAATCCAAAAAGAGTATATACTGATCAAAAGGGATAGTAGTTTGATAAATAAAAGGGGAGAAGTAGATAAAAGGGGGAGTTAAAGGTTGTTTCCAATTGGAATCATGCTCGCATACAAAAAGGGAAACGCATGTTTCAGGAAGAACTGTGAATGTTAAAAGTTACTATTAGTGCTTAATTGTTGATTATTGGATTTAATGTGTTGCCAAAAAATCTAAAAGGAGAGATTGTTGAACTCATCTTTAATGGCTAATGTTGGATTTGTTATCAACATCTCATAAATTTGTCCTTGTTAATTTGATGTTATGAGTGCCTTTAAGATGCGTTTGCTGCATTTACAAAGTATTGGTAGCACTAACCAATGAGCAGCCTGTTAAGGCAAAGGCCAAGGAAATTGCTCAGGATTTAGCAATACAAGTTGTGGCGCGCCCACAAGTGTAATTTGTATTCATCAAAGAGATTCTGAAAGCATTATGAATAAGGAAAGGAGCTTGAGATGCAGAAAAATCGTTCGTCAAAACCATTGATGGCAGGCCAACCCTAAATTCAACGAGTCAATATTAATCGTTGACCCTAAATTTTAGGAGTCAATGCTGACCATTTACCCTAAATTTTAAGTCAAAATTGATTGTTAACACTAAATTTTAGGAATCAATGCTGACCGTTGATTGTAGGGCAACCTTTGGGAATCAATGTTGACCGTTGATGATTGGACAACCCCAAACTTAAGGCTTATAAATACATCCATGCAACTGTCAAGAGATAGGTGAGCTAGAAAAACATGATAGAGAATAAAAGAGAATGGTAAAAAAGCTTCCACTAAAAAGAAAAAGGGCGTGTGTGCTGGGTAGAAAAAAAAGAAAGGGTGTGTTGTGTAGAAAAAAGAAAGGGCATGTTATCAAAAGGTTATGTGTTCTACAGAAAAATAAAGAAAGAACGAAAAAAGAGCTACAAAAACATGAGCTGCAAAAAAAAGAGATAGCAACGGCAACCAAAAGAATGAGATAGTAGCACCAAGGGAAGAAGAAGACAATAACAACATATAGGAGGGGAAAGTGCAGCAACATCCAAGAGTGTAGAAGTATCTAAAAGGAAAGATAGTAGCAATATCCAGGAGGAGAAAATAGTAGTAACACCAATAAAGAATAGTGTAGCAGTATAGGAAAATAGCAGCAGTACTAAAGGAAGAAGGAGTATGCAGCAACAAAAGAAAACAGCAATAGCACATGAGGAAGAAGGCAGCGACTATAACAAGGAGAAGATAGCAATTATAGTAAAGAAAAGGTAGCAATTGCAACAAGGAAAAGGCAGTAATTACAACAAGGAGAAAGTAGTAGCTGCAATAAGGAGAAGGCAGTAATTACAATAAGGAAAAAGTAGCAATTACAGTAAAGAGAAGAAAGCAATTACAACAAGAAGAAGGCAGTAACTGTAAAAAAGAGAAAGCAGCAATTGCATTGTAATAAGGAAAAGGTGGTAACTACAGCAAGGAAAAGGCATCAATTACAGCAAGGAGAAGACAGCAGCTGCAATAAAGAGAAGGCAGTAGCAATAGCAAGGAGGTAGCAATGATAGCAAGAAGAAGAAGAAGGTAGCGGCTACTGAAAGAAGGAGCTTGCAACAATAAAATTAACAACCAGCAAAGAAAAGAACCTGTAAAGGTAGTGGAGAGAACTTGCAGCAGAGATAACTTGCAGCGAAGAGAACCTACGGCAAAAAGAACCTGTAACAAAGATAACCTACAACGGAGAGAACCTACAATAGAGATAACCTACAACTGAAAGAACCCGCAGCCTATAGAACCTGCCAAGGAGAGAACCTACAGAAGAGAGAACTTATAAAGAAGTGATAACAGCAATAGCATAGAGAACCTATAGAGAAAAGAACTGGTAATAGAGGAAAGAATTGGCAGCAAAGGAGAGAATCGGTACCAACAAAGAGAACTTGCAAAAAAGAAATGACAATAACAGCAGAAAGGAAAGGAGAGAACCTGTAAAGGAGAGACCGAATAAAGATTGAGCAAAGACCAATAATGAGGAAGGAGAAGATCCATTTTCTACAACAGCAACTTATAGACATTGAGAGATCTTTCTTAAGAAAGATTTTATTATAAACTTTTTATGTACTTCTTGAAAAGGGGTTGGAGACCCTTGAAGTGAATGGGAGATCAATGCTTTAAGTGATCAGGAGATCAACTCTTTTAGTGATCTAGAGATTAATCCTTCAAGTGATTGGGAGATTGACTCTTTAAGTGGTTAAAAAGTGATCCTTCCACAACATCAGTTGTATCCCTTGATAATAAAAGTGAATTGTGTGATTTATAAGTGATCTTATTACACCATGGATGTAGCTCACACATTGTGGGTGAACCATGTAAAAATTCTGTATGTTCTTAAGTGCTTGTACTTGCTTGATATCCATAAGATTGTTATCACATAAAGAAGATAAAATTGGATCATTGACTTTAACAAGTCACAAAGGTTTAATTGGGATAGATTTGTAAAAAATAAGCATCTTACACTAATTCACTCCTTCCCTCTCTCAATGTGATATCTAAGAAAGTCCTCATCAGAAATAAAAGGTGATTGCCTTAACAATGTAAAGGCCAAAAGCTTAGAGAAGGAATTATACAAGTTAATTTGACTAAATAGTTTAATGAGGACTTTTCTAGGTTTCACACTAAGAAGGGGGTGAATCAATGTAAGATATTCACTTTTTACAAATCTATCTAGATTAACCTCTATGACTTATTAGAATCAATGATCCAATTTTTCTCTTTCTCTTTTATATGAAAGCAGTCGTATGGATATTAAATAAACACAAGCACCCAAAAACACACAATAATTTTTACGTGCTTCACCCATAATGTGTGAGCTACATCCACGATGTGATAGGATTACTCCTAAATCACATAATCCACTCTTGTTATCAAAGAATACATTTTGGTAATGATAGGATCACTCCTTAGCCACATACAATGATCTCCCGATCACTGAGTTAATCTCCTAATCACTCCAAGGGTATCTCACCCTTTTTCAACCAATTTATCAAAAGGTTTATAATAAAAACTTTCATGAAGAAAGATCACTCAATGAGCATAGGCTGTTGTTCTAGAAAATGGATATTCTCCATCATCACTACCAATCTTTGCTCAGGCTTGACCGGTCTCTCCATTGTAGGTTATCTCTGCTCCTGCTGCCGATGTTGCCTTACCTACTACCTTGGCAAGTTGCCTCTTTTGTTGCTATAAATTACTTGACCTACTACTAGGCACGTTTTCTCCTTTACTACTATAAGCTATCGGATCTATTGTCAAGCACATTTTTCCTTTGCTATTGCAAGCTGTTGGACTTGCTATTAAGACACATCTTCTCCTTTGTTACTACAAGCTACTGGACTTGTTGCTGAGTACGTTTCCTTTTCTACTGCTACAAGCTACAAAACTTGCTACCAGGCACATTTTCTCCTCTATTCTACAGGTTGTCGACCTACTATCAGGCCAAGTTTTCTCCTCTTATTGTTGCAAGCTACTGGTCCTACTATTGACACGTTTTCTCCTCGGTTATTGCAAGTTGCTGGACTTGCTATTGCTGCTACCTACACGCACTACTTTTGCTATTTGCACAAGCTGCTATCGCTACCTATATTCACTGCCACTACTATCCGCACATGCTACTTTTGTTGCCTACACACACTACTACTACTATCTAGACGTGCTATTTTTGCTACCTGCACGCGTTGCTACTACTGTCCGCATGTGCTGCTATCGCTACCTACACGTTCTACTATTGTTGTCCATATATGCACGAGCTATTGGTGCAAAAAGCACTGTTGATGCTGCTGGTGCATAGAACTCCTGCTGGTGTCGTTAGTTTGTCTCCCTTGCTGCTGAAACCTGTTGCTGCACCTTTCTTGGTGTGGTTGGCTGCTATACGTCTCTCCCTCCTTGGGGTGACTATTACACACCTTCTTCTTTTCCTTTGCTTTAGCTGGCTGTTACCTTTTTCTTTCTTTAGTGTGGCTGTTACACACCCTTTCCTCTAGTTTAGTATGGCTACTGCAAGCCTTCTCCTCTGGTTTGGTTTGGCTATTAGTTATTACACCTTGTTCTCCATTTGGTTGGGCTACCTTCTTTTTCTTCCTTTGGTATGGCTACCAATTACTGCAACTCCTCCTTTGGTTGGTGTGGCTGCCTCTTTCTTTAGTGATTGTTGTCACCTCTTCCTTAGCCGGCTGCTACTACAACTCTCTTGGCCAACTGTTGCACTTTCCTTAGCTACAACTCTCTTGGTTGGCTACTATACTTACCTACACCTCCCTTAATGGTTACCTCCTCTTTATTGTTCACCTCTTTGTAACCTTTGTCGTTCTATCAATTTTTCTTCAGCCTACACATGTCTTGCAAAGGGTATGGGGTTATTTATAGAACTTTGAGATTAAGGTTACACGATCATTAACGATTATCGTTGATTCCTAAAGGTTGCCTTACAATCAACAACCAAATTCGAGTCCTAAAATTTAGGATCAATGGTTAAGGGTCAACGGTCAATCTTGACCCTTAAAATTTAGGATCATGGTCAAATTGACTTATTAACTTCAAGGTTGACATGTCATCACCGATTTTGTCCAATGACCTCTCTGCATCTTAACAACATTTATAACATTAAATTAACACAATGTTGACAATAAATTCAACATTAGCCATTAAAGATGGGCTCAACAATCTCCCCCTTTAAATTTGTTGGTAACACATTAAATCCAACAATATAACTATTGGTATTTACAACTCCCCTTGCATATTGTCATTCACAACTTCCCCTGAAACATGCATCACCCTTAACCAGGTTTAACTCCCCCATTCTGCTTCTCCCACATGACACTTGACAATTTCTCCCCCTTTATTCATCAAGCTAACTGCCCCTTTTTATCAGTATATACTCTCCTAGGATTTATGCAAAATATCTCCCCCTTTGAAAACAAATCCAAAGAATCATAGAAGAGGGAAAGGGAAAGGGGTTAGAGAATACCTTTGCCTTTAGGGGTTGGCTAAATAAATAAGTTCAACCTCTTTTGTCCAAAATGTCTCAATTTTCTATGCCACAACAAGTTATCATCTTTGGTGCTCATATAGTATATGTTTATGCTTCTAGAAACTTGGTATAAGTTTCCATTTATTCTTTCACCCTTAATAAAAACAACACTATCTCTTAAGCTCTTTACTGTATAGTCACTCTTGCTGAAAGTAACTTCATGTCCATCATCACAAAGTTGACTAACACTAATGAGATTGTGTTTTAACCCTTCAATATAAAGTACTTTCTTTGATTTCAGTTTTTCTGCACTAATTTTAGTAATATTGATACCTTTAATCTTTAAGGCACCATCATTATCAAATCTGACTGATCCTTCATCATATTTTGCTACTCCCTTCAACATCTTGGAGTCTTCTATCATGTGTGAAGTGCAACCACTATCCATGATTGATGGCTTTTCTTTCCTGGATGCTTTTAAGGCTACTTCTACTATCATAGACATTTCTTTTCCTCTTTTTCTTCTTTGGTCGAATGTGTAAGCATGTATAGGTATTCCCCTTTGCACTCCTTGACTGGGTAGTAATGGTTGGCCGAATACAAGCTCATGTGTAGGTGTTCTCCTTTTCATTCTTTGATCAGGCAATAATGTTTAACGTGTTCTCCTTTGCACTTTTTGATTGGGTAGCACTATCAAGCATTTCTCAACAGTGTGTCCAATCCTTTCACATCTTCCATAGATTCCTCCCAGCAAATCAAAATTGTTTCTTAATGTAATATGACTTCTTTTCACATAAAATTATCTCCTTTCTTAATAGAATCTCCCCCTATACCCTTGCCTCACATTCATCTTCATTATAGGTTGCGCACTCTGGCATACATTAGCCTTATGCCTATACATACCATAGCTCCAGCAAAATCCTTTGAATTTAGATTTTCTTCTTTTACCAAGTTCATGTCTCCTTTCTTTAGCAATTGGTGTGACAATCTTCTCTCCATCTTTGACAACCTGTCTCATTTGGATGGGAGTCTTCACCACTTATTTCCTAACTTATTTTAGCTTGGGTTGGTTTCGTTTCTCCATCATGTCATTGTGGTTGCTTTCAAGCACAAATACAATTTTCTTACAATCACCTTAGTGCCAAGATCTTCATGTACCTTGCCTTGCTCTACCTCAAGTACAATCAGCTCCTTAATCCTCTTTAAGTACTCCTCTTTGGCTTTAAACTCCCTTTCTTTCACCTAAAGATTAGATTCATCAACAGTAGAATTTTTATACAACTTCTTGAGATGTTTTACCTCTTTTTTCAGCTTGCTGTTTTTGTGCAAACAAGCTCTCAATTCATTCTCAAGTTGTTATACCAACTCATCCTTTTCCACTTCTGTTAATTCCTCATCACTTAAAAATTCTTAATCATCATTTACTTGAGCACCTAGAACATCCTTTGTAGCCTCATCATTAGAATCATCATCACTTTCTTCTTTAGAATCTTTTTCATCCAACTTACTCAAAAATTTCCTTCTTTTAGATTTGAAGAATTTCTTTTTCTCTTTGGCACTTGAATTTCCAGTGTTAAAATAGTTGGATTACTTTGCCCTCCTCGTTGGGACCAGCTCATCATCATCATTACTATAAGTTTTCATTCTCATTGGGTAGTCCATAGCAAAGTACCTTATATCTCCACAGTTAAATCACTTCAAGGGTAGTTTTCCCTTGTACTTCCTTTTTTCTTTTCTCATATTTTTGGTGATATATGTCACGACTTCATCCAATTCAATATCACCATCTTCTTCTCTAGAGTTGCTATTAGATTCTTCTTCTCAGTCTTTAATCTTTAATTTCTTCATTACCCTAAAGGTCAGCTCCTTTTCCACCTTAAAATTCTTTTCTTTCTTGATTGGGGCTATTCTCATTTCATAGGCTACCAATATGCTATGCGAATCATCTAAGGGCAACTTATCAAAATCTCTATCTTTTATGGAAGAGACTTTGGCATTGTAAGCTTCTGGCAAAGTTCTAAGTATTTTCCTTACCACAGTAGCATCATTGATCTCCTATCCATAGCCTCTAATGGAAAACACAATTTCATTAACTCTCGTGAAGAACACATCCACAGACTCATCATTTTGCATCTTTATGTCTTCAAATCTACTCCTCTAGATTTGTAGCTCAACTTCCTTCACAACCTTGTCTCCTTTATAAATATTCTTCAATTTGTCCCAAATTTGCTTGGCTGTATTGCACCTTATTACTTTGGTGAATTCTTTGTCTGATAAGAAGGCATATAAGACATTTCTCACCTTTTCATCACACTCTAAATTCTTCTTATCAGCTGGCGTCATAACATCACCTTCAACAATAGGAATGAAGCTACTAACAACAAACTCAAACACATCAAGACTAAGGGATAAGAGAAATGGGAGCATTCAATTCTTCAATAACTGATAATTCTATCCATCAAAAGTAGGGATGCCTTTGCTGTTAACATTGTTCATGCTATCCATGATCTCAATCAACAATAGAGATAAAAATTCACACAGCAACAAACAACTTTAAATCAAAGCAGACAAATTGGATCAATAGAGGAACTAGCTCTGATACCACTTGATAAGGACCTTTTTAGGTTTCACACTGAGAAAGGGATGAATCAATGTAAGATATTCACTTTTTACAAATCTATCCAAATTAACCTTTATGACTTGTTAGAGTCAATGATCCAATTTTTATCTTTTTCCTTTATGCAAGAGCGGTCGTACAAATATTAAATAAACATAAGCATCTAAGCACACACAACAATTTTTATGTGGTTTACCCATAATGTGTGAGTTACGTCCACGATGTGATAGGATCACTCATAAATCACATAATCCACTTTTGTTATCAAGGGATACAATTTGGTTGTGGAAAGATCACTCCTTAACCACTTATAATGATCTCTTGATCACTCAATGGTTTGATCTCCCGATCACTTCAAGGGTATCCCACCCTTTTTTAACCAATTTATCAAAAGGTTTATAATAAAAACTTTCCTAGAGAAAGATCACTCAATGTCCACAAGTTATTGCAGGAAATGGATCTTCTCCTTCCTTACTACCGGTCTTTACTCAAGCTTTGTCAATCTCTTCTCTATAGGTTATCACCATTGTAGGTTATCTTTACTCCAGCTACCGATGTTGCCTCACTTGCTGCCTTGGCAAGATCTCTCATTTGCTACTGGTGCTACCTCCCCTACTGCCTTGGCAGGATTCCTCACCTGCTACCTTGGCAGGTTGCCTCCTCTACTACTATAAGTTGCTCGATTTGCTACTAGGCATGTTTTCTCCTCTACTACTACAAGTTATTGGACTTACTATCAGGCATGTCTTTTCCTCTACTACTACAAGCTGTTGGGCTTGCTGTTAAGACACATTTTCTCCTCTACTACTACAAACTATTAGACTTGCTACCGGGTACGTTTCTTCCTCTACTGCTGCAAGCTATCGGACCTATTGCCAGGCATGTTTTCTCCTCTGCTACTGCAAGCTGTCGGACTTGCTGCCAAGCTAAGTTTTCTCCTTCTACTATTGCAAGCTACCAGTCCTACTGTCAAGAATTGTTTTCTCCTCAATTATTACAAGCTGTCGGACCTGCTGCTATTGTTGCTTGCACATGCTGTTGCTGCTTGCACATGCTGTTGCTGCTATCAGCACGAGCTGTTATCACTACCTGCATGTGCTACTATTGTTGTTTGCACATGCACGAGCTGCTATCATTGCCTGCACTCATCGCTACTACTGTCCACACGCGTTGCTTTTGCTACCTGCACATGTTACTACTACTATCTGCACATGCTATTTTTACTACCTGTATACATTGCTATTATTGTCCACACGTCCTATTATTGTTGTCGCACGTACACAAGCTGTTAGTGCAGGGAACGCCTAATGGTGCAAGGAACTCCTATTGGTGCTGCTGGTTTGTCTCCCTTGCTACCAAAACCTGCTGCTGTACCTCTCTTTGTGTGGTTGGCTACTACACATCTCTCCCTCCTTAAGGTAGCTGCTGCACGCCTTCTTCTTTTCCTTTGTTTTGGCTAGTCACTGCCTTTTTTTTTTCTTTGGTGTGGTTGTTGCACACCCTCTACTCTAGTTTGGTGTGGCTACTATAAGCCCTCTTTTTTGGTTTGGTGTGGCTGCCAGCTACTACACCTTGTTCTCCCTTTGGTTAAGTTGCCTTCTTTTTCTTTCTTTGGTGTGGCTACTTGTTGCTGCAACTCCTCCTTTAGTTAGTGTAGCTACCTCTTTCTTTGGTGGTTGCTGTCACCTCCTCCTTAGTCGGCTATTGCTACAACTCCTTTGATCGGCTGCTGCACTTTCCTTAGCTGCAACTCTCTTGGCCAACTGCTGCACTTACCTTAGCTGACTGCACCTCCTTTGGTGGCTACCTCCTTTTTGCCATTCACCTCTTTGTAACCCTTGTTGTCATTCTCTCTTTATAGCCCTTACTGTTCTCTCAATTTTTCTATAGCCCATAAATATCTTGCAAAGGGTATAAGGTTATTTATAGAGTATTGAGATTAGGGTTACACGATCATCAACAATTATCGTTAATTCCCAAAGCTTGTCCTACAATCAACGGCCAAATTTGGATCCTAAAATTTAGGGTCAACGGTTAATCTTAATCCTTAAAATTTAAGGTCATGGTTAATATTGACTCATCAACTTCAGGGTTGACTTGTCATCACCAATTTTGCCCAATGACCTCTCTGCATCTCAACAGTATTCATAATATCAAATCAACACATACAACTATATGCGTTGGTGTTGACAACAAATCCAACATTAGCCATCAAAGATGAGCTCAACATAGTTTATTAGAAGAAATTAATTTTTTACAAAATGCTTTTATGAACTTGTATTGTGATAATAAGTCTACAATTGAGATTACTCAAAATCTAGTTTAACATGATTACACTAAACACATGGAAATAAATTAGCATTTTATCTAAGAAAAGTTAAAATAGGAGATCATTCAACTTTATTTTGCAAAATCAGATGACCAATTAGCAAACATTTTAACAAAGGTAGTTATAAGTAAAGTGTTTTATAGCACATTAGTCAAGTTAGGAATTAGAGATATATACGCACCAACTTAAGGGAGGGTATTGGCGTAAGCTGTAATCCTTAGAGGTTTTCAAGATTATTGGTAATTAAAAGATTATGTTGTAAGCCCCTATGTCTAGGCTAGTTTGTTGGAATTGTTAATTAGTTTCCTTATATAGCTTTATCCATCCTATTTATGTGTAAGGTTTTGTAATATCAAAAGGAGATAACTTCTCAATAAGAAAAAACTTATGTAATTCATTCATTCATCATTATTGTTTATCCTTTTATGCAGTGAACAAATATTACTTCCCAAATTATGTCCTCGGTTTCCAACAAAAGGTAGCAAGGAATAACTAATATGTGAGGATTGAACCAAGATTGCTCATATCCTTGATATCTAAATTAAGGAACCATGATTTTAGTTTTGTAATATCTACTATGTTTATAATAACTAAGTTACACTTTATGAAGGTTTGTACTTTTCTCTACGTTTTGACATCTATATAATTTAAGAACTATTATTGTTTAATTTTGAAATTCCACTTACTACTTCTCTCAATTCTTTTTAAGGAAGATGATAAGGATCATCAATGATATATTCGAGTTTAATTTTATTTTCAAATTAATTCATTCATAAATTTTGTTCTTTATGTCTTAATTCAAATTCCATAATTTTTCAAGATAAAATATTTACAAGATATATAGATCATAAGAGTGAAAAAAATTGGTTTTTCAATGGTTGTGTTGTATTAAATTATTGATGATGATTATGTTGATCATGAAAGAAAACTTGTGTTTTTCAATTTAGATTGTTTAACCTTTGCTTTTATCTAAAATCCCTTGATGATCATTGCAACCA
>JAHLGO010000238.1:3257-28022 GCA_020615895.1 Ceriops decandra | reverse complement strand
TTTTTTTAAGAAAAAAAAAGTAAATTTGAAAATATTATTACTCTAAAAAAACAAAAAATCATTATTTCTTCATTTTTAGAAATTATTTTTTCATTTTTTAATTATGAATATTTATGTTATTTAAAGTTTAGGCATATATAATGTATTTATAGTATGAATTGAGAAAATTATAATATGTGTTAAATTATTAATAAATAAATGAAGTAAATAAGATGTATATTGAAATTTTTATCTTAAAAAATATTATTAACTTATTATTAAGTTAATATGAAACGAATATATTAAAAAGCTTAGAACTTAAATTAAAAATATATATATATATATATATCTAAACTAAAATTGAAAGCAAACTTAAATGTTTTCTTTTATAATGTAGTCAATTTTGCTTATACAGCAAAATATACTTAATTTTGAAATTGTCTTAGCAAATTTTTATGTACTAAGTATTTGACATTAACTAAGTATTATTTTCATGGCCATTTTAGTTGTCCTTATTAGATATACCTATCACTTAAGTAATTTAACCTATTTTTTATTAATTTTAGTTTTATTTTTTTCACTCCCTTATTCTAGATACAAAATGAAATTTTGTATAAAATACCTAATGTTAGCTTTCAAACTTGGCAACACTAAGGCTAGGTTTGAGAGAGACAAATTCGAATCTAATAATATTTGAAAGGTAGGTGTTCGCATAAAGAAATAAATAAAGATATTAATGGTAACTTTGACTTAAGTACCCACAAAACCAAATTTTTGTCTTCAAAAAGTTATATATTAGAGTTGTAAAATACAAATTATATTTAATTTGATAAAAAATAAAAATAATTTAAATTATAAATATTTTTTTAAGAATAACAAATTAAATTTAAGAATTATAATTTTAAGAAAATTAAAAAAGGGGTTATATTATGATTTTTTTAAAAAAAGATAAATTTACATCACATGAGTCCCACTCTAGTATCTATGGTTGAAATTAAGATAAAATCAACTTATTTTTCATTAAACACATCATTATTTTGGCTTATGTGACATCTTTCTCTCAATATGCAACTAAGGGAATCTCCTCCAACTCCTCTAGCTAGCCTTGACAATGTGATATTATTGAATAAATATCTTAGTTTATTAGACTTATATTAAGTTAGATTTTCTCTTATCTAGTTATTTAATTATCTTTCTAATTAATTTTAAATTTTTATTCAGAATTTCAATCCTATTAATTTTTAGTCCTTCAATTCTATAAATAGACTTAGAATTAGTTCATTAGTATGGAAAGACTATTTATGATATTTGATAATTGGTGTTGACATTAAATTTTTCAATAAGATGACAATTCCCATATATTATTATTTTTCAAGTGCTAATTTTGTGTTCCTTTTTTTAATTTTTATCTATTCTTCAATAAGTTATCTTATATTAGCCCTCCTCTTTTTCCTCTATTATGACATCATCAGTGTTATACTCTTAAAGTTAGAGACGGTAAAAGTTAAGTTGGTCCAACTTAAGTAACTTGACTTAATTCACCTAAAACTTGACTTAACATAACCTCTTTTAATTGAAAAAGTCAATAATCCATAGCTTGTCATGATTTAGCCTTAATATGGCTTATGGCCTTACTAAATAAGGAGTTGAGTTTAAGATAGAAGAGAGGTAGTTGTGACTATTATGACAATCATGGTTTCCATTCTAATTTTGAGTAAATTAGTAGTTGATAGAGTTTTTATGGCAAGTATAAAGGAGGCAGTCATGTTTAATGTATGCAATTAGTTATAAAATATCAATACAAATCTTTTTCCAAGTTCTCTCTCTCCCTCTTTGCTGCCCTATACTAATGAATTATATGCCAAGTAACTAGTCTGCATGGGAATCAAATACATTTGTTACTAGCTGCATGCTTGTCATTCAAGTCTTATTGAAGTTGTTACCTTAACAATTACTTATAGCTAAAGAAAAGGATTGCAGACATTTTGTTTTTTAAACTTATGTTTATGTACTTTACTATCAAACTTGTCTTATGTTTAAATTTTAAATTTTTAAAAATTACCAGTAGTTAAGTCATTAACTTGTAATCCCAAGGGATAGATTTGAGTTAGTAGTTGATACAAGTTGTTTAACTTACCAAATACATATAATTAAAAAATGTAATGATATTTTACATTTTAATCTTTATATATAATGAAGATTGAAAGTTAATGAAAAGTAGTTAGCCTTTAATTTCTTCTGCTTTGTCCATTGCTATAAGCTTCAGGTCCTTTCTTTCTCTTGTAACCTTCATTACTATGAACTTATGAATCTCAATTCCAATTCTATTCCATTTCTTTTCCTTCTATCAATATTTGGTATTAAAGCAAGTGGTAAAATAATTGAGAGAGATCCTTTCAAAAGAAATTTAAAAAACTAGCCATGACATCCTCAAACTTTATACCTTTACCATCTTCAAAGTTTAATGGAGACAATTATAGATGGTGGTTTGTCATGATGAAGGTTTAACTCAAAGCCTTTGATTTATAAGAGGTCATTGAGTTAAGAGCCTAACTTGATCCCCTTCCTCCTAATCGAACCATGACTCAAATCAAACACTATAGTAAGCAAGTGTTAAGGTAGTATAAAACCTTAACTTGCTTTCATTTAGCTATGATAGTATTTTCAACAAGATCATGGCTTGTAAAATAGCCAAAGATATCTAAGAGAGATTGAAGGAGGAGTTTGATGGCAACTTGAAGACTAGGAACATATAGCTATTAAACCTTAGAAGGGAATTAGAGTTGTTAAGGATAAGGAACCTGAAACTATTAAGAAATACAATAACAGGTTATTAAAAATTATGAATCAAATAAAGATCCTTGGTGAAGATTTCCCTGATAAGTTTGTTGTTCAAAAGGTTTCGGTTAGTATCCCTAAAAGATTTGAGGTAAAGATCTCATCTTTAGAGAATTCTAGAGAGTATAATGTTATCTCTTTAGCTGAACTGATTAATGCATTGTAAGCTCAAAAGCATAAGAGACTCATGAGATAGGAAGATTCAGATGAAAGGGATTTCTAAGTCAAGCAAAAGCAAAAGAATTAGAAAGAGAAGAAACAAGGGAAAAAGTTTGGAAATAAGGCAGAAAGGAAGAGGCAAGATCTACCTTGTGAACATTGTAGCAAGATTGACCATTTGTTTAAATTTTCCTAGAGGTGGCCTAATGTTTTATGCAACTTATGTAAGAAAAAATGGCATTTAAAGAGGATTTTCATAAACAAAACAAGTCAACCATAACAAAGTTAGCCCGATAAAACCAATGCTTAAGTGGTTAATGAGGACTAGTAATCTGAAGAGCAACTGTTTGTTACTAGTAGAGGCTTTTCTGACCAAGTTTGGATAGTGGATAGTGGCTACACAAATCACATGTCCTTAGACCTTGATATCTTCAGATCTTTGGATCAATCCTACTCTTCCAAAGCAAAGATAAGGAATGGTTAGTTTCTCGAAGTTGAAGGGAAAGACATAACAAAGATTAGCACATCAGCAGGTACCAAGGTAATCGTTGATATATTATATGTTCCTAGTATCACTTAAAACCTTTAAGCATTGGTCAATTACTTGAGAAAGGATGCTCTCTGAACTTTAAGGATAGAAAATGTGTAATTTATAACTACAAAGGTTATAAATTTGCTATTGTTCCTATGAAAGGGTAAAGTTTTCAATTAAATTGGCTAACAACTAGTTATAAGGAGCCTCTGCTAATGAGTTTATCTTATAGGATAAGAAAGTTAGACATTTCAATTATGTAGGCATTTCAACCATGGCTAAAAGGGGCCTTACTATGAATTTACCTAAAATATATATGCCTAGTGACATATGTCGTATTTATAGTTTGGCAAGTAAACCAAACTACCTTTTATAACAAGTAAATCTTGGTGAGCCAAGCAAAAACTATAACTAATCTATACTAATTTGTGTGGACCCATGACTATACATTCTTTGAATGGAAACAGATGCTTTATTATTTTTATTGATGATCTCACCAGATTTTACTAGTTGTATTTCTCAAAGTTCAAAGTTAAGGTTCCCTATAACTTTAAAAAGTTTAAAACTTGGATTGAAAACCAAACTGACCTTAAACACTTGTAGCCATCATATCTAATAATGGCTTTGAGTATATCTTAGAAGCAATAAAGGAGATGTAAAAGTTATAGTAGATGAATTTAGTACGAGACAATGAGGAACAGTTAATGGAACCCCATTACTTTGGTGAATTCTTTATCTAACAAAGAGGCATATAAGGCATTTCTCGCTTTCCATCACACTTTAAATTCTTCTTATCAGTTAGTGTCATAGCATCACCTTCAGCAATAGGGATGAAGCCACTTATAACAAATTCAAACACATCAAGATCAAGGGACATCAGATATGGGAGCATTTTGTTCTTCCATAACTGATAATTTTGTCCATCAAATGTAGGAATGCCCTTGCTGTTAACATTGTTTATGCTATCCATAATCTCAATTAGTAGTAGAGAGAAAATTTACATAGCAATAAACAACTTCAAATCAAAATAGACAAATTGGATCAACAATGGAACTAGCTCTGATACTACTTAATGAGGACTTTTTTAGGTCTCACACTGAGAGGGCGGGTGAATCAGTATGATTGCTTTTTAAAAATATATCTGGATTTAACCTCTATGACTTGTTAGAGCCGATAATCCAAATTTTTTATCTCTGATTTATGTGAGAGTGGTCATATGGATATTAATCAAACATAAGTATCCAAGCACACACGACAATTTTTACATGGTTCACCCACAATATGTGAGCTATATCCATGGTGTGATAAGATCATTCCTAAATCACACAATTTACTCTTGTTATCAAGGGATACAATTTGGTTGTGGAAGGATCACTACTTAACCACTTACAATGATCTCCCGATTACTCTAAGGGTATCCCACCCTTTTTCAATAAGTTTATCAAAAGGTTTATAGTGAAAATTTTCCTGAAGAACGATCATTCAATATGTACAGACTACTAGTGCAAAATACGGATCTTCTCCTTCCTTTGCTGCCGATGTTGTCTCACTTGCTACTAGTGCTGCCTGCACTACACTCGATGTTGCTTGCCCTACTACTAGGATAAGTTTTCTCCTGCTGCTGCTGCAAGCTGTCGGTGCTACTGTTAAGATATGTTTTCTCCTCAGCTGTTGCAAGTTAACAAACTTGTTGCTATTGTTGCCTATATGCGCTACTATTACTGCCTGCATGTTTTGCTATCACTAGCTACACGAGTTATTGTCACTATTCACATGTGCTACTTTCATTGCCTACACGCGTTACTACTACTATCCGCATGTGCTGCTATCAATCACCTGTATGCATTGTTACTATTGTCTGTACATGTATAGGCTACTATTGTTGCTTGCACGTCTTGCTATTGCTATCCGCATGTGTTGTTACTGCTGTTTGCACGTGCTGCTACTGTTGCTTACATGTGCACGGGCTGCTATCACTGCTTGTATGTTCTACTATTTCTGTTCACACACACTGCCACTACTATTTACAGGTACTACAGCTGCTGTTCGCGCGCACTACTGTTGCTTTAGCTATTTTGTGCCTTGCACTTACTGGTATAGCCTCTTAGACATGTTGCTGCTAGGAAGCCTCCTAGATGTGCTACTACTACTGAGGAGTTTTCTGGACATGTTGCTAGTGCTGGGAAGCCTCTTGGGGTGCTACTGGTGTTGGTATAGCCTCTTGGAGTGCTACTGGTTCTTGTATAGCCTCTTAGGGTGCTGCTAATGCTGGTATAGCCTCCCAGAGTGCTGCTAGTTTGCTAGAAAGCCTTCTGGATGTGCTGCTGGTGCTGGTATACCCTCCTGGACATGCTGCTAGTGCAAGGAACGCTTGCTGGTACTGTTGGTGCATGCTTACTAGTGCTACTAATGTAGGGAACTCTCAATGGTGTTACTGGTGTAAGGAATGCCTACTAGTGCAGGGAAATCCTATTGGTGCTGCTGATGCAGGGAACTCCTACTGGTGTTACTGATACAAAGAACTCTTTATGGTGCTACTGGTGCACAGAACTCTTGGTGGTGTTATTGGTTTACCTTTCTTGTTGCCAAAACCTGTTGCTGCACCTCTCCTTATTGTGGCTGCTGCACGTCTCTCCCTTCTTCGGGTGGCTACTACATGTCTCTCCCTCCTCGAGGTGGCTACTGCATGTCTCTCCCTCCTTAGGGTGGCTACTGCAGGCCTTTTTCTTTTCCTTTGCTTTGGCTGACTGCTGCCTTTTTCTTTCTTTGGTGTGGATGCTGCACACCCTCTCCTTTAGTTTAGTGTAGCTGCTGCAAGGCCTCTTTTCTGGTTTGGTGTGGCCACTACAAACCTTCTCCTTTGGTTTAGTGTGGTTGCTGACTACAGCACCTTGTTCTTGATGAGGATCTTTTTAGGTCTCAAACTAAAAGGAAGGGTGAATTTGTGTGAGATATTCACTTTTTACAAATTGATCCGATTTAACCTTTGTGACTTGTTAGAGCTGATGATTTAATTTTTATTTTTTTCCTTTATGTGTGAGTGACTGTATAAAGAAAAAATCAATGTGCAAGTACCCAAGAACACACGGTAATTTTTACATAGTTCACCCACAATGTGTGAGCTAGATCCATGATGTGATAGGATCACTCCTAAATCACATAATCCACTCTTATTATCAAGGGATACAACAATATTGTGGAAGGATCACTCCTTCACCACTTGTGGAAGGATTACTCCTCAACCACTTACAACGATCTCTCGATCAAAGAGTTGATCTCCTAATCACTCTAAGGGTATCCCACCTTTTTCAACAAGTTTATCAAGAGTTTATAGTAAAACTTTTCCTAGAGAATGATCAGTCAATGTGTATAGACTACTAATGTAGATTATGGATCTTTGCCTTCCTTTGCTACTGGTGTTGTCTTACTCGTTGCCGATATTGTCTGCACACACTGCTATTGTTGCCTACACGTGTTGTTATTGCTATTCACATAAGCTGTTGTTGCTGTTCGCACACTCTACTGTTGCAGTTTGCACACGTTATTGTTGTTCGCTTGCATTGCTGCTATTATCTGCGCACGCTGTTGCTTCTGTTATCCGTTCACACCACTGCTGCTATCCTCACATGTTGCTCCTGCTATCTGCTTGTTACTGCTGCAGTTCACATGCATTATTATCATTGATTTGGTTGTTGGGCGCATTCCACTTGCTGGTATAGCCTCCTGGACATGCTATTGCTATCCATACGCACTGCACCTACTGTTTGCATATGCTATTGTTGCTGTTCTCACCCACTACTGCTTCTATTTGCATGCATTGCTCCTGCTATCTACAAGCATAGCAGCTACTATTTACACACACTGTTCCTGCTGTTTGCACTTGTTACTCCTAATGTTCACACACGCTGTTGCTACTGTCCACACTGTTGTTATATGCTCACATCACTGTTACTATCCGTGCGCACTGTTGCTCTGTTTACTCATGCCACTATTACTATTCGCACATACTCGGGTTGCTATCAGTTGCAAGGACCTCCTACTAATGCCACCTTCTGATTACTAGTGCAGGAACCTCTTGGTGGCTTTTGGTATTCTTGGATTGTCTCCTTTGTTGCAGGATTTTCCAGTGGCTACTGTAGGTGGCTCTTAATTGTTAGTGTAGGCAACTCCTATTACTGTTGCCTTTATGTTTGCTGGTGTAGGTTACTAGTTTGTTGGTTCAAGGTCAGCTGCTGTAACTTGGTGAAGGCTAGGGTATTATAACTTTGGTGAAAGTGTGTTAGCCAGTTGCCTTTCTCTGCCTCTCTTGGTCGGTTGCCTTGCTCTTCCTCTTGGTTGGCTATTACAACTAGGTTTTGTTCTCTTAAAAAATGATACAGCACACACATAACCTTGCAAGATGCATAAGGGTATTTATAGAGCCTTGAGATTAGGGTTAAATGATCATCAATGATCATCCTTGGGTTGATTCCCATAAGTTGCCTTACAATCAATGGCCATATTTGAGTCCTAAAATTTAGGGTTAATAGTCAACATTGACTTCCTAAAATTTAGAGTCAATGGTCAACGATCAATTTTGACCCCTAAAATTTAGGATCACAGTCAACATTAACTTCTCAATGTCACGGTTGACCTGTTATCATCAGTTTTTCCCAATGACCTCTCTGCATCTTAATAACATTCATAACATTAAATCAACTTAAACAACCATGCGAGATAGTGTTGATAACAAATCTAACATTAGCTATTAAAAATAGGCTTAATAGTTTTCCCTTTGGTTGGGCTGGCTTCTTCTTCTTCCTTTGGTATAGCTGCCGGTTGTGTAACTCCTCCTTAGGTTAGTGTGGCTGTCTCTTTCTTTGGTGGTTGTTATCACCTCCTCCTTGGCTAACTACTGCACCTCCCTTGGTGGCTGTCTCCTTTATACCATTCACCTTTTTGCAACCCTTGTTATCATTCTCTCAATTTTTTCTGCAGCCACTTTATGTCTTGCAAGGGGTATGGGGTTATTTATAGAGCCTTGAGATTAGGATTACATAATCATCAATGATCATGGTTAATTCCCAAAGATTGCCTTACAATTAATGATCAAATTTGATTCCTAAAATTTAGGGTCAATGGTCAAAGGTCAATAGACAGCCTTAACCCCTAAAATTTAAGATCACGATTAACATTGACTTATTAACTTTAAGTTGACTTATCATCACTAGTTTTTCCCAATGACTTCTTTGTATCTTAATGACATTCATAACATCAAATTAACACATACAATAATGTAAGATGTTGACAAAAAATCCGACATTATCCATCAAAGATGGGCTTAACACCTTAGATGAGTGCTTCTTTGTCTTCAACTTCCTTAGTGTGTTAAGTGATGAGATTTGACCCATTATAAAAATAATTGAACCTAAGACCCTTAAGGAGGTGTATGAGATTGTCATTTTGCAAGAAATGGTAGTGGAAATAACAATAAGGAAGAAGTGATCAATAAAAATCGTCACTCACTTGACTTTAGTTGTCCTAATAGCAAATAAGCTAATCACAAATGCTCTAAAATAGTTGACCACTAAACCAAATTGAAGGTTGTGGGAGGAACTTTAATGATGAGGCGATTGTTATTAATGTGGAGAGAAATACACGTACAATCATCAATGTCATAAAAGGCAACTTCATCTGATTGAGGGATATAAGGAAAGAGGTATCATAGAAGTGGCTATGGAAAAGTAGCCAATGATGGAGTCATCATAAGAAAATTTTGGTGAGATATCGATTAATGCTATCATTAACAATCATAGTAACAACACTTTCAAGATGCTGGAGTTCATAAATTAGAAGTAATTAATGATACTCATTAACACCAACAACACCCACAATTTCTTAGATTCTTGAATGTTAAGAACTTATAATTATGAAATTTGAACCACCACATCGATGGTGGTGACAATGGCCAATGGAGATATAATTACTTATTTAAAAAAATGATTGTTATTCACGTGGAGGACACAAGGCCATATTTTTGCAATGGAAGTTCAAATAATTTTGCTTGGAGCATGTAACGTTGTACTTAGGGTGGACTATATAAAAATGTACAACCTATTGGTCTTGGACTATAAGGTTATGACCTTATCATTCAAGCAACACAAATAATCCATTGTGTTGGTTGAGCAAACCTAATAAGTTAGGTTATTAATGGTATCTAAGAAGAATTTTTATAAGTCTCAAAAGAAAAACCTAGCCTAGAAGTATAAGCTTGTTTCCTAGCAACCATCATGATTAGCACAATCCCAAATTTTGAAAGAGCTCTAAGCAATGTGCTCGAATTAGACGACGTCTTTAAGGAACTACATTCTCTACCATCAATATAACAGCATGACCACAAAATTTCGTTGATGACCAAGACCTTGCCAATTAATATCAAACTATACAAGTACCTAAATCACCTAAAAATAGAAATTGAAAGGTAGGTGCAAAAGATATTTGATTCCCAATTGATTAGAAATTGTAATAATCCATCCATTTCATTGATATTGTTAACTAAGAAGAAGGACAAATTATGGCATTTTTGTGTTGATTACTGCCACCTAAATAACATAACTGTGAAGGACAAATTTTTGGTATTGATCATCTATGATTTATTGGAAGAGTTACAAGGGGCATAAGTCTTATAGAAACCAAATTGACACATTGAGTACCACCAAATTTATATGAAGGAGGAAGATATATTGAAAACAACCTTTCGAACTCACTAAGGATATTATAAGTTCAAGGTCATGTATTTAGTCTCAACAATACTTAAGCAACATTCTAATCATTGATGACTCATGAAGATGTTGAATGGTGAATCTATGGATGCTTTCTTTACATGAGTAAATGAAATTGTATGCTCCATTAAAGGCTATGGAGAGAAGACTAACAATGTTATTGTGGTAACGAAGATACTTAAAACCTTACTGGAATCTTTCAATGTCAGTCTCCTACATAAAAGATAGAAATTTGGATAAGTTGTCCCTAGATGATTTGCACAACATATTGATGGCTTATAAAATGAGAATATCCCTAATGAAGAAAGAAAAGGAGTCTAAGGCAAAGAAGAAGTTAGTTTTCAAGGCAATAAAGAAATTAAATATTAAACACCAAGAAGAAGAATCCGATAGCAACTCTGAAGAAGAAGATAGTGATACTAAACTTGATAAAGTCATGGCATATATCACCATAAATATGAGGAAAGGAAAAAGGAAGTATAAGGGAAAATTACCTTTGAAGTGCTTTAGTTGTGGAGCATTTGGGCAGAAAAGAAGCAAACAATGGTGATGATGATGATAAGCCAACCCAAAGGAGGAGAACAAAGAAATCCAACTATTCTAAAGTTGGAAATTCAAGTGCCAAAGGAAAAAGCAACTCTTCATATTTAAAAAAAAGTATGTTTTGAACAAGTTGGATGAAGAAGATTCTAAAGAAGAAGTTGATGATGATTCTGATGATGATACTGTAGAAAATGTGTTGGTTGCTCAAGTAAATGTTGAATAAGAATCTTCAAGTGATGAGGAATCAATTGAATAGGAAGAGAAAAAGTTGGTACAACAACTTGAAAATGAATTAAGAACTTGTTTACATAAAAATAGCAAGCTGAAAAACAAAAAAGGTAAAGCATCTCAAGAAGCCGTATAAGGATTTTGTTATTAATAAATCTGATCTCCAAGTGAAAGAAAAAAAGTTTGAAGCAAAAGAGAAGGAGTACTTAAAGAGAAATAAGGAGCTAAATGTACTTGAGGTAAAGCAAGGCAAGATACATAAAGATCTTGGTGCTAAGGTGATTGCACAAGAGCAACAAGTGCTAATTTTGCAAGGCAAGCTCCACAAGGCTAAGTCCAAACTAAAAAGTATGAAGAAATCTTTATATAGGCCATAGAAGTGAGAGAAGAGTTGTTTATAGCAAATGACATCAAGGAGGATGCTACCAAAAAATTGGATAAGTGTTTAAGCAAACAAAGTCCTCATTCTATAGGGAAGAAAGGACTTGGTTATATTGAAAAATCGAATGAGAAGGTGGCAAAGAAGAAGAAAATTGTGTTTGTACCTGAAAGCAAACATAATGATGTTATGGAGAAGAGAAACCAACCCAAGTTAAAATGAGTTAGGAAAGATGTGATGAAAACTCCTATCCAAAGGAGATAGGTTGTTAAAGGCAAAAAGAAGGTTGCCAAAATAGTTGTTGAAGATAGGGGATATGAACTTGGTAAAAGAAGAAAATTCAGATTTGAAGGATCTTGCTAGAGCTGTAGTAAGGATAGGCACAAGGCTAATGTGTGCTAGAGTAATAGGCCTATAATGAAGAGGAATGTGAGGCAAGAGTCTAAGCAAAGATTCTCTCAAGAAAAAAGACAACTTCAAATGAAAAAAATTCATATTCCACTAAGAAATAGATTTAATATGTTGGAAGATACAAAAAGGCTAGACATACTGCTGAGGAATGCTTGACATTGCTGCCTAGTCAAAGAGTGCAAAGGAGAACACCTACATATGCTCCTATATTTGGCTAAAGAAGAAGAAGAGAAAGAGAAATGGTTATGGTTGTGGAAGTAGCCTTATAAGCTTTTAAGAAAGAAAAGTCGTGGATCCTGGATAGTGACTGCTCTTTAGACATGGATAGTGTTGAATGAAGTAGTAAAATATAATGGAGGATCAGTCACATTTGGCAATGATGATGCCTTAAAAATCAAAGGTGTTAGTGTTGTTGAAATTTGTGCAAAAAAGCAAAAATCAAAGGAAGTAATTTATGTTAAAAGGCTAAAACACAATCTTATCAGTGTTAGCTAACTTTGTGATTATGGACATAAAGATACTTTTATCCAAGCTACACAGTAAAAAATTAAGTCATAATATTGTTCTTACTAAGGGTGAAAACAAATGGAAACTTATATTAAGTTTCCATAAGCAAAAACACATATTACATAAGCACCAAAGATGAGAATTTATTGTGGCATAGGAGATTGGGACATCTTGGACAAATGGGACTAAACAAGCTATCTAAAAATGAAGCTATGAAAGATGCACCCAAGCTAAGAAAAGAAAGAAATGCAATTTTTAGCACTTGTTAAAAAGGGAAGATAGTGAATGCTACCCATAAAAATATGGAGATTCAAACAAAGAAGTCATTGGAGCTCATTCATTCAAATATATTTACCAAACCTCTGTCAAGAGAGATGTTCTAGAAGTTAAAGTTAAATTTATGTGTTTAGCCACCCCTTAAAGGCTGAGTATGCCTCTAACCCCTCTTCCCTTCCCTCTTCCATCATTCTTTGGATTTTTTGTTAAAAGGGGAGATATTTTGCATAAATCCAAAAAAAATATATACTGATCAAAAGGGATAATAGTTTGATAAATAAAGGGGGAGAAGCAGAAAAAAGGGGGAGTTAAAGGTTGTTTCCAATTATAATCATGCTCACATACAAAAAGGGAGATTCATGTTTTAGGAAAAGCTGTAAATGTCAAAAGAAAAAGGGAATGTGTGCTAGGTAGAAAAAAAAAGAGAAGGCATGTTGTGCAGAAAAAAGAAAAGGCGTGCTATCAAGAGGTTATGTGTTCCGCAAAAAATTAAAGAAAGAATGACAAAAGAGCTATAGAAAAAAAAAGATGGCAACAGTAACCAAAAGAAGGAGATGGCAACACCAAGGGAAGAAGAAAACAGTAGCAACATCCAAGAGGGGAAAGTGCAACAACATCCAGAAAGGGAAAGTGCAATAGCATATAGGAGGAAAGATAGCAGTAACATCCAAAAGTGTAATAGTATCCAGGAAGAAAGACAGTAGCAGCATCCAAGAGGAGAAAACAATAGTAACACCAGCAAAAAAAAGTGCATTAGTAAAGAAAACAGCAGCAGTACCAAATGAAGAAGGAGTGTGCAGCAACAAAAGAAAACAACAACAGCACAAGAGGAAGAGGCAGTAACTGTAGCAAGGAGAAGACAACAATTATAGTAAGGAGAAGGCAGCAATTGCAACAAGGAAAAGGCAGTAATTACAGCAAGGAGAAAGCAATAGCTGTAATAAGGAGAAGGCAGCAATTGCCATAAGGAAAAGGTAGCAATTACAGTAAGGATAAGGCAGCAATTGCAGCAAGAAGAAGGTAGTAATTACATAAAGGAGAAGGTAGTAATTGCATTGTAACAAGGAAAAGGCAGTAACTATAGCAAGGAAAAGGTAGCAATTACAACAAGGAGAAGACAACAATTGTAATAAAGAGAAGGCAGTAGCAGTAACAAGGAAGAGGTAGCAACGACAGCAAGAGGAAGAAAAAGGAGTGGCTACAGAAAAAAAGAGCTTGTAGTAGCAAAATTAACAACTAGCAAAGAAGAGAACCTGTAGAAGGAGGAATCTGTAAAGGCAATTGAGAGAACTTGTAATTGAGAGAACTTCCAGTAGAGATAACCTACATCAGAGAGAACCTACAATGAAAAGAACCTACAACGAAGATAACCTACAACAGAGAGAGCCCACAATGAAGATAACCTACAGCTGAAAGAACCTGCAACTGAGAGAACCTAACAAGGAGAGAACCTGCAGAAGAGAGAACTTGCAAAGAAAAGATAGTAGCAACAACATAGTGAACCTGTAGAGAAAAGAATTGGCAATAGAGGAAAGAATTGGTAGCAAAAGAAAGAACCAACAACAACAAAGAGGACTTACAAAAGAGAGATAGCAGCAGTAATAGAAAGAAAAGGAGAGAACTTGTAAAGGAGAGATCAACAAAGCTTAAGCAAAGACCAGCAGTAAGGAAGGAGAAGATCCATTTTCTATAACGTCAACCTATAGAAATTGAGAGATCTTTCTTAGGAAAGTTTTTATTATAAACTTTTTATGTACTTCTTGAAAAGGGGTTGGAGACCCTTGAAGTGAATGGGAGATCAATGCTTAAATGATCAGGAGATCAACTCTTTTAGTGGGAGATTAACTCTTTAAGTAATTAGGAGATCATTGTAAGTGGTTAAAGAATGATCCTTCCACAATATCAGTTGTATCCCTTGATAACAAGAGTGGATTACGTGATTTATAAGTGATTCTATCACAATGTAAACGTAGCTCACACATTATGGGTGAACCAAGTAAAAATTCTATGTGTTCTTGGATGCTTATGCTTGCTTGATATCCATATGGTTGTTATCATATAAAGAAGTAAGATAAAATTGGATCATCGACTTTAACAGGTCATAGAGGTTTAATTGGGATAGATTTGTAAAAAGTAAGCATCTTACACTGATTCACTCCCTCCCCCTCTCAGTATGAGATCTAAAAAAGTCCTCATCATAAACAAAAGGTGATTGCCTTAACAAGAGTAGAGGCCAAGTTCAAAAGCTTAGAGAAGGAATTATACAAGTTAATTTGACTAGGTAGTTTGATGAGGACCTTTCTAGGTCTCATATTGAGAAGGGAGGTGAATTAATGTGAGATATTCACTTTTTACAAATCTACTCAGATTAACCTCTGTGACTTGTTAGAGTCGATGTTTCAATTTTTATCTTTCTCCTTTATATGAGAGCAGTCGTATGGATATTAAACAAACATAAGCACCCAAGCACATATGACAATTTGTACGTAGTTTACCCACAATGTATGAGCTACATCCACGATGTAATAGGATCACTCCTAAATCATAAAATCCACTCTTGTTATCAAGAAATACATTTTGGTTGTGGAAGGATCACTCTTTAACCACATACAATGATCTCTCAATCACTAAGTTGATTTCCTGATCACTCAATGGTTTGATCTCCAAATCACTTTAAAGGTATCCCACCCTTTTTTAACCAATTTATCAAAAGGTTTATAATAAAACTTTCTTGTAGAAAAATCACTCAATATGCACAGGTTGTTCCAGAATATAAATCTTCTCTTTCCTCACTCTGGTTTTTGCTCATACTTTATTGGTCTTTCCACTCTGCTCCTATTGCTGATGTTGCCTTACTTACTGCCTTGGTAGGTTGCCTCCTCTACTGCTATAAATTACCCAACCTACTACAAGGCACGTTTTCTCCTCTGCTACTACAAGCTGCTAGACCTACTATTAAGCATATCTTTTCCTCAGCTATTACAAGCTATCGGACTTGTTATTATGACACATTTTCTCCTCTGCTGCTACAAGCTATTAGACTTACTACCAAGTACATTTCCTCTTCTGCTGCTGCAAGCTACGGAACCTATTACCAGGCACATTTTATCCTCTACTTTACAAGTTGTTGACCTACTATCGGGCCAAGTTTTATCCTTTTATTGCTGCAAGCTACCGATCCTACTGTTGACATGTTTTCTCCTTTTGCTATTATAAGCTGCTAGACTTGCTACTATTGTTGCCTACACACACTGTTGCTACTATCACTGCCTATATGCATTGCTATTGCTATCCATACATGCACAAGTTGTTATCGTTGCCTGTATTCACTGATACTGTTATCTGTACATGCTGCTTTCGTTGCCTACATGCACTGTTACTACTGTCCAGACGTGCTATTTTTGCTACTTACATGTGCTATTTGCACGTGTTGCTATCACTACCTACACGTTCTACTATTGTTGTCCATATGTGCATGAGCTATTGGTACAGGGAACACTGCTAATGCTATTAGTGCATGGAACTCCTGTTAGTGCTGCTGGTTTGCCTCCCTTGCTGTTGGAACCTATTGCTATACCTCTTTTTGTGTGGCTGGCTGCTATATATCTCTCCTTCCTTAGGGTGGCTATTACACACCTTTTTCTTTTCCTTTGCTTTAGCCAACTATTGTCTTTTTCTTTCTTTAGTGTGGCTGTTACACACCCTTTCCTCTGGTTTGGTGTGGCTATTGCAAGCCCTCTTGTCTGGTTTGGTATGGCTACCAGTTGTTACACTTTGTTCTCTATTTGGTTGGGCTGCCTTTTTTTTCTTCCTTTGGTGTGGCTACCAATTACTGTAACTCCTCCTTTGGTCGGTGTGGCTGCCTTTTTCTTTAGTGGTTGTTGTCACCTCCTCTTTAGCTAGTTGCTGCTACAACTCCCTTGGCCAGCTGCTACACTTTCTTTAACTGCAACTCTCCTGGTCAGCTACTACACTTACCTTGGCTAGTTGTACCTCACTTAGTGGTTACCTCTTCTTTGTTGTTTACCTCTTTGCAACCCTTGTCGTTCTCTCAATTTTTCTCCAACCTACATATATTTAGATTTACACAATCATCAACGATCATCGTTGATTCCCAAAGGTTGTCTTACAATCAATGGCCAAATTTAAGTCCTAAAATTTAGGGTCAATAGTCAATCTTGACCCTTAAAATTTAAGATCATGGTCAACATTGACTCATTAACTTCAAGGTTAACATGTCATCACCGATCCTGCCTAATGACCTCTTTGCATCTCAATAACATTCATAACATCAAATTAACACATACAACCATATAGGATGATGGTGACAATAAATCCAACATTGGCCATTAAAGATGAGCTCAACAATCTTCCCATTTGAATTTGTTGGCAACACATTAAATCCAACAATACAGCTGTCATTCATAACTCCCCCTAAAACATGCATCACCCTTAACCAGGTTTAACTCCCCCTTTCTACTTCTCCCCAATAACACTTGACAATTTCTCCCCTTTTTTATCAATATATACTCTCCTAGGATTTATGCAAAATATCTCCCCCTTTGACAATAAAACCAAAGAATAATAAAAGAAGGAAGGGGAAAGGGGTTAGAGAATACCTCAGCCTTTAGGAGTTGGCTGAATACATAAGTTTAACCTCTTTTGTCCAAGATGTCTCAATTTTCTATGCCGCAACAAGTTATCATCTTTGGTACTCATGTAGTATATGTTTTTGCTTTTGGAAACTTAGTATAAGTTTCCATTTGTTCTTTCACCCTTAATAAAAATAGCACCATCTCTTAAGCTCTTTACTATATAGTGACTCTTGCTGAAAGTAACTTCATGTCCATCATCACAAAGTTAGCTGACATTGATGAGATTGTGTTTTAACCCTTCAACATAAAACACTTTCTTTGATTTCAATTTTTCTACACCAATTTTAGCAGCACTGATACCTTTAATCTTTAAGGCACCATCATTGTCAAATCTGATTAATCCTTTAGCATATTTTGCTATTCCCTTCAACATCTTAAAGTCTCCTATTATGTGTGAAGCCTAGCCACTGTCGGTGATCCATGGCTTTTCTTTCCTAGAAGCTTTTAAGGCTACTTTCACCATCATAGACGTTTCTCTTCCTCTTCTTTTTCTTTGGTTGAATGTGTAAGCATGTGTAGGTATTCTCCTTTGCACTCCTTGACCAGGCAATAATGGTTGGCCATATATAAGCTCATGTGTAAGTGTTCTCCTTTGCATTCTTTGATCAAGCAACAATGTTTAATGTGTTCTCCTTTGCACTTTTTGACTAGGTAGCAATATTAAGCATTCCTTAGTAGTGTGTCCAATCCTTTCACCTCTTCCACAAATCCCTCCCAGTAAATCAAAATTGTTTCTTAATGAAATATGACTTCTTTTCATCTAAGATCATCTCCTTTCTTAATAGAATCTCCCCTTGTACTCTTGCCTCATATTCCTCTTCATTATAGGCTAAGCACTCTAGTACACATTAGTCTTGTGCCCATACTTACTATAGCTCCAGCATAATCCTTTGAATTTGGATTTTCTTCTTTTACTAAGTTCATGTCTCCTTTCTTTAGCAACTAGTGTGGCAACCTTCTCTCCATCTTTGACAGCTTGTCTCATTTGGATGGGAGTCTTTACCACTTCTTTCCTGACCTATTTTGGCTTAGGTTGGTTTCTCTTCTCCATCATGTCATTGTGGTTGCTTTCACGCACAAATACAATTTTCTTTTTCTCTACTACCTTTTTATTTAGCTTTTTGATATGGCCAAGACCTTTCTTTCCCATGGAATGAGGTCTTTGTTTGCTTAGACACTCATTCTGGTAGCATCCTCCTTGATGGCATTTGATAAAGACAACTCTCTGCTTACTTTCATGGAGCATGACTTACAAAATTAGCACCTCTTGCTTTCGTACAATCACTTTATCGCCAAGATCTTCATGTATCTTGCCTTGTTCTACCTCAAGTACAATCAACTCCTCAATCTTTTTTAAGTACTCCTTTTCTTTTGCTTTAAAGTCCCTTTCTTTCACCTAAAGATTAGATTCATCAATAGCAGAATTTTCATACAACTTCTTGAGATGTTTTACCTCTTTTTCCAGTTTGTTGTTTTTGTGCAAACAAGCTCTCAATTCCTTCTTAAGTTGTTGTACCAACTTATCCTTTTCCTCTTATGTTAATTCCTCATCACTTAAAGATTCTTAATTATCATCTACTCAAGTGACTAACACATCCTTTGTAGCCTCATCATCAGAATCATCATCACTTTCTTCTTTAGAATCTTCTTTATTCAACTTGCTCAGAAAATTCCTTCTTTTAGATTTGAAGAATTTCTTTTTCCCTTTGGCACTTGAATTTCCAGCTTTAAAATAGTTGGATTGCTTTGCCCTTCTCGTTGGGACTGGCTCATCATCATCATCACTATAAGTTTTTATTCTCAATAGGTAATCCACAACAAAGTACCTTATATCTCCACAGCTAAAGCACTTCAAGGGTAGTTTTCCCTTGTACTTCCTTTTTTCTTTTCTCATATTTTTGGTGATATATATTATGACTTCATCCAATTCAATATCATCATCTTCTTCTCTATAGTTGCTATTAGATTCTTCTTCTCAGTCTTTAATCTTTAATTTCTTCATTACCTTGAAGGTTAGCTTCTTTTCCACCTTAAACTTCTTTTTTTTCTTAATTGGGGCTATTCTCATTTCATAAGGTACCAATATGCTATGCAAGTCATCTAAGGGCAGCTTATCAAAATCTCTATCTTTTATAGAAGAGACTTTGGCGTTGTAAGCTTCTGGCAAAGTTCTAAGTATTTTCCTTACCATAATGGCATCATTGATCTCCTCTCCATAACTTCTGATGGAGCATACAATTTTGTTGACTCTCATGAAGAACATATCCACAGACTCATTATTTTGCATCTTTATATCTTCAAATTTCCTCCTCTAGATCTATATCTTAACTTCCTTCACAACCTTGTCTCCTTTATAAATATTCTTCAATTTGTCTCAAATTTACTTAGTCGTGTTGCAACTCATTTCTTTGGTGAATTCTTTATCTAATAAAGAGGCATATAAGGCATTTCTCGCCTTTCCATCTACTCCAAATTCTTCTTATCAGCTGACGTCATAACGTCACCTTCAACAATAGGGATGAAGCCACTAACAGCAAATTCAAACACATTAAGACTAAGGGACAACAGATATGAGGCATATAATGCATTTCTTGCCTTTCCATCTACTCCAAATTCTTCTTATCAGCTGACGTCATAACGTCACCTTCAACAATAGGGATGAAGCCACTAACAGCAAATTCCAACACATTAAGACTAAGGGACAACAGATATGAGAGCATTCTATTCTTCAATAACTAATAATTCTATTTATCAAAAGTAAGGATGCCCTTTCTATTAACATTGTTCATGCTATCCATAATCTCAATCAACAATAGAGATAAAAATTCACACAACAACAAACAACTTTAAATCAAAGCAAACAAATTGGATCAATAGAGGAACTAGCTTTGATACCACTTGATAAGGATCTTTTTAGGTTTCACATTGAGAGGGGGATGAATCAGTGTGAGACATTCACTTTTTACAAATCTATCTAGATTAACCTCTATGACTTGTTAGAGTCAATGATCTAATTTTTATCTTTCTCATTTATGCGAGAATGATCATATAAATATTAAATAAACACAAGCACCCAAGCACATATGGCAAGTTTTACATGGTTTACCCACAATGTGTAAATTACGTCCCCAGTGTGATAGGATCACTCTTAAATCACACAATCCACCTTTGTTATCAAAGGATACAATTTGGTTATAGAAAAATTACTCCTTAACCACTTAAAATGATCTCCCGATCACTGAGTTAATCCCCTAATCACTTCAAGGGTATCCCACCCTTTTTCAACCAGTTTATCAAAAAGTTTATAATAAAAACTTTCCTAAAGAAAGATCACTTAATGTCCATAGGCTGTTGTTGCAGAAAATGGATCTTCTCCTTCCACATTATTGATCTTTACTCAAGCTTTGTCGGTCTCTTTTCTACATGTTATCACCATTATAGGTTATCTTTGCTCCTGCTGCCTTGGCAAGATCTCTCCTTTGCTGCTGGTGTTACCTCCCCTACTACCTTAATAGGTTTCCTTACCTGCTAACTTGGCATGTTGCCTCCTCTGCTACTATAAACTTTTTGACCTGCTACTAGGCACGTTTTCTCCTCTATTACTAAAAGCTATTGGGCCTACTATCAGGCACATCTTTTCCTCTGCTACTATAAGCTTTGTTGTCAAGACATGTTTTCTCCTTTACTGCTACAAGCTATTACACTTGCTACCAGGTATGTTTTTTCCTCTACTGTTGCAAGCTATCAGACCTACTATCAGGCACATTTTCTCTTTTGCTACTGCAGGCTACCAAACCTACTGCTAAGCTAAGTTTTCTCCTCCTACTATTGTAAACTGTCAGTCTTATTGTTGAGACACGTTTTCTCCTCGATTGTTACAAGTTGTTGGACTTGCTGCTATTACTGCCTACACGTGTAGTTGCTGTTGTCTGTACGTGCTGCTATCGCTACCTGCACATGCTACTATTGTTGTTTGCACGTGCACGAGCTACTATCACTGCATGCACTCATTGCTACTGCTATCCACATATGTTGCTTTTGCTACCTACACATGTTGCTACTATTATCTGAATGTGCTATTTTTACTACCTACACGCATTGCTATTACTGTCCATACGTTCTACTATTGTTGTCGCATATACACGAGCTATTGGTGCAGGGAATGCCTAATGGTGCAAGGAACTCCTGCTGATGTAGCTAGTTTGTCTCCTTTGTTGCCAGAACTTGTTGCTACACCTTTCTTTGTGTGGTTAACTGCTACACGTCTCTCCCTCCTTAGGGTAATTGCTGCACACCTTCTTCTTTTACTTTGCTTTGGTTAGTTGTTACCTTCTTCTTTCTTTGGTGTGGCTGTTGCAAGCCCTTTCTTTTGGTTTAGTGTGGCTACCAACTACTACACCTTTTTCTTTCTTTGGTTAACCCACCTTCTTTTTCTTCCTTTAGTGTGGTTGCTAATTGCTGCAACTCCTCCTTTAGTTGGTGTAGCTACCTCTTTTTTTGGTGGTTGATGTCACCTCCTTCTTAATTGGCTGTTGCTGCACCTCCCTTGGTGGCTACCTCCTTTTTGCCATTCACCTCTTTGCAACCCTTGCTGTCATTCTCTCTTTGCAGCCCTTACTGTTTTCTTAATTTTTTTGTAGCCCACACATGTCTTGTAAAGGGTATGGGGTTATTTATAGAGTCTTGAGATTAAGGTTACACAATCATCAATGGTCATTGTTACAATTGAGATTACTCAAAATCTAGTTTAACATGATTGCACTAAGCACATGGAAATAAATTAGCATTTTATCTAAGAAAAGTTAAAAAAGGAGATCATTCAACTTCATTTTGCAAAATCATATGACCAATTAGCAAACATTTTGATAAAGGTAGTTACAAGTAAAGTGTTTTATAGCACATTGGTCAAGTTAGACATTAGAGATATACACACCAGCTTAAGGGAGGGTGTTGGCATAAGCTGTAATCTTTAGAGGTTTTCAAGATTATTGGTGATTAAAAGATTATGTTGTAAGCCTTTATGTCTAGGTTAGTTTATTAGAATTGTTAATTAGTTTCCTTATATAGCTTTATCCATCCTATTTATATGTAAGGTTTTGTAATATTAAAAGGAGATAACTTCTCAATAAAAAAAAAAACTTATGTAATTCATTCATTCATCATTATTGTTTATCCTTTTATGCAGTGAAGAAATATTACTTCCCAAATTATGTCCTTGGTTTCCAACAAAAGGTTGCAAGGAATAACTAATATGTGAGGATTGAACCAAGATTGCTCATGTCCTTGATATCTAAATTAAGGAACCATGATTTCAATTTTGTAATATCTACTATGTTTATAGTAACTAAGTTACACTTTAATTTTCTCTACGTATTAACAGTTATATAATTTAGGAATTATTATTATTTAATTTTGAAATTCCACTTACTGTTTCTCTCAATTCCTTTTAAGGAAGATGAGAAGGATCATCAATGATATATTTGAGTTTAATTTTATTTTCAAATTAATTCATTCATAATTTTTGTTCTCTATTCTTAATTCAAATTCCATAATTTTTCAAGATAAAATATTTACTAGATATATAGATCATAAGAGTGAAAAAACTATTTTTTCAAAGGTTGTTATGTATTAAATTATTGATGATGATTATGTTGATCATGAAAGAAGACTTGTGTTTTTCAGTTTAGATTGTTTAACCTTTGCTTTTATCTAAAATCCCTTGATGATCATTACAACCAAGGAGTCAAGTTCTAATATCACTACTTGAAAGTGTTCTTCCCATGCATAATGTCACGGACTTGGCCTTGATCAACCAACGACCTATGCAACACTATTAATATGAAGAATAAGTGTCTTTAATAGCTTAATTTAGGCAGAATGACGTGGCGTGTGACAATAAGTAAAGGTATAGGTAAATGTCCCAAAGTTTAGCCATGAAGACAAAGCAAAATTTAAGCTGATGTACAAAATCCTCCTAACTAATTTATTGGGGTTGCCACTTTTAGCCCCATTTATCTTAACTTTGATCTTTCATTAATTTGGAATCTTTATTTAACTCTCTCTCTCTCTCTCTCTCTCTCTATAAAGGCTTAGGCTTGTAAAATACTTTAAATAGAAACTAAGGTTATAAATTTAATAGTCATTTAATAAATGTTACTATTTAACATTATATTTAATGAATACATCTAATTAACATTTGTTATAATTTAATTAAATATATAAAATTTCATTTGTATATCCTTAATTCTATATACCAAATACACCTAATTGTAATGTAATATCCTATTTTATACATACTTTTAACTGTTGAGTGTTTTTTTTTCTTTCAACTTTTGAATAATATTCTTTTTATATGCTTTTGACAATGGATGTGTAAATGTATTTTAAGTAAGTTTAGATGAACTTCCTTGAATCCCCATCATCCATACATCTTATCAATATTTTATTCATTTATCTGGAAAAGAAAAAGTTTTTAATATCCAGATGCATCAATCAAAATAGTTTTATTTCTTTGTACATGTATAATATATATGTACAAGATGGTTTTTTATTTTAAACGACATTTTAACATGGAAACAATCACTCATCCCACATGTACACTATTTTTTTGATTAAAAAAATAAAAAAAGTACTAAAGATTCCATGATTGGAAAAGTGTTATTTAAAAAAAAAAATTGTATAACAAAGAGTTATTACAATATAAAGTAAAACACACACACACACATATATATACACTCATACATACCAATTTCTAGTTTTCATTAGGAGTTGAACTTATAATGTTTTCTTTGTTATATATCTTACAAAAATAAAGTACTTAATTTATTAGATTTTATGTCACATTTTTTTATTTATTTTGTCTATAAAATTTAAAATATTATTCTAAAGTTTGTTATTTTAACTTACCTAATACTGTAATAAGAGTTGTGACTTTCTTTAGTATTTATTTTTACTAATAAATATATTAATTAATAATATTTCTTTTTTTAATTTGACATTTAGATCATTAATTATAATACTATTTTTTTGGATAGCATATATTGACTAAAGAAATAAATGTACCAACAAAATCTTATAATTATGTTCCAAATTGTCTCTTTTCTAAGTCATTCTTAACAATTAGGGAAAATAAATAAAACATGATTTGTGAGTATAAAAATTAATTAAAGGAGAATTGAAAATGAATCATAAGTGTGTTTTACATATTTATTAACAATATTTTTTCTAAAATCTTGAACTTTCTTGTAAAAAAAAGAATGATTTTTTAAAAAGATAATATTTTATATTTTACAAGTCTTACTCATCAACTCACTCTAACTACTTTCTGATAGAATTTCTTTGTCCACCAACATTTTCTTATATAAATATTATTAATTCTAAAGCCAAAAATTTAATTCAAATTTGTTTTATCTTTATTATTGGTAATTGAATATAAATCAACTTGATATAAATAGTAACATTGAAGAGTAAATATACTCCTTTTCATACATTTGTCTC
>JAHLGO010000217.1:1164-25772 GCA_020615895.1 Ceriops decandra | reverse complement strand
CTAATTTCTAATAATCTAAAGGACCAATTGTCTAAATCTGTTTTTAACCAAATATTTGTTGTTGGCCCATTTGTTTAATAATGATTCTGATTTGTTCCTAGCCAACAAAGTAACAATCAATTAGATATATATATATAGTTCTTTTGTACCGAAAAGTCCCATACTAAGTCATCACACATGCAAACAATTGATGTCAAAAAAATAATATATAAATGGTAAAGACATATTATTTCATTTTGATTGCATGCATATTTTCATGCTGGACAAATTAATAGGAACAAAAAGATGACACTAAAACACAATGATCATATTTTAGTTGTAATTGATATTATAAGGCTAAATAAATTGAGCTATAACCATGAAGTTCCCAACTTCTCCCTAGGATTTACTAGTTTGTGATATTAAGAGGGGGGTGAATTAGTATCATTACAATTCGCAATTTGCAGGAAAGTGAACAACTTCAACCTCTTCTTAAAAGCAAACTCTTTCTCAAACTTGACTAACGTGGATCTATTGTTACCTACTAATCACAATAGTCCTCAAAGTCACCTTTCAAACAACTTGCCTAATAGACAATTCAGATGTTCTTGTTTAGGTCTTCGTTAAGTTATGGGTTGGCTGATACTTTAACTGCGTTCACAACTCAATTCAAAACACAGAATGTAAAGCAAATTAAGGACACATGAGATTTACGTGGTTCCGTCAACGTGACGTACATCTACGGTGGTAGGGACTCTCCCTTATTGAGACTATCCACTATACTTGATAATTTCAGTTACAATTGATGTCTTAATCCCATGCTCCTTTCACTATTGCAATTACTAAGCAAGTACAATACAAAGAGTGTCACTTACTGTGTCTACCCTTCTTCTATCTTGTCTTGCCTCTGTTGAATTGAAAGGCTACACCATTACTGCTTAGAAGTTCATCGCAACGTTCTCTAAACTCTCTTGAAGAAATCTAGAAATACTTTGAGTTCTTTCAATGCTTTGTCAAATTCCTTCTCTATGTTGTTTCACACAACTTCTGCTTTCACCGTCTCACTGTCTCTCCTGTCTTCTTGTCTCATGGCTTTACTATTTCAGGGCTTGCCCTCACCTGTCCGTTTCACACCCCCTTTGGCCGTATTAGATTTTCTCTCTTTACTGTCGGTTACTGTTCATCGGTTGTTGGGTTTCTCTCTCCTTCTGCTGGTGGTGAGTTTCTCTTTGTCCATTTCATAGTTCTCTCCTTGCCATGTCATTCGTTTGTCTCACATCGTCGCAGATCTGCTGTTTGCTCTTCCGGTAGTGTCTCTCTCTTTATCTGTCTTTCTTATGCTGTCCTGTTGGATTTCTCTCTCTTACCGCCGAATTTTTCTTTGGCCGTTCACCTCTGTTTTATCGTCAGGTTTCTTTTTCTCTCTTTCCCATCGACTCCTCTAGTTTGGCCATCAGGTTTCTCTCTCTTCCAATGGTTGTGTTTTCTCTCTCTTGTGTTTTGGCCGAGATCTCTCCCTTCATTCAGCCTGGCCGTTGATCGTCTTTCTCTATATTAACAATTGTTCTTCATTCAGCCTAGCCGTCTCCTCTTTCTCTATCTCTCCGTCAGGTTTCTCTCTCTTCATCTACCAGTTTGCACTTTTCTGCTTCCCGTTGATGGCTTCAATTTGCTCACTTTTCAGCCATCGCTCGACCTCTATTCACTGTTATTTGTTTAGCCCCCCTTTCGGTGCCTCTCCTCTTTTTGACGACAGCTACTGTTCACTTGACGGCTACACTGTGCGACTACAATGTTAGGCAATTATATTGGCCTTTATATACTCCTTTATAAAACCTAATAAGGCGAATTTACTGTTTTGCACTTCCATGTGGATGTTACATTTTTGCCCCTCCATGTGGCTTTTTACCTTCTTGCCCTTCCATATGGCTTTACTTTCTTGCACACTTAAACCTAGTTGACAACAATTACAACCCATACAAGGTTGTGGGAACAACAATCTCCCCCTTTGCAATTGTTGGCAACAGTTATAACAAAAGCCACTATGTAGCAGTTTCAACTCCCTCTAAATATACACTCTCTTTTTCTTAACAGCTCCTCTTGCACTGTTGCTTCTCTCTCCCTTTGCCAACCAATTACAAATCTGAAAAACTTGCAAAGTAGAGATGGAGGATTCACTTGAACTTCAGGCTTGAGGAGGCATGTGCACAGATAGACTCAATCTGTGCTTTTTAAATAGCTCCATGGACAAAGGTTTAGTTAGAATATCTGAAATTTGATCTTTAGTGCCAACATACTCCAACTGAATTGTACCCTGTTCCATCTGATCTTTGATAAAGTGATATTGGATGTCAATATGATTGCTCCTCAAATGTTGAATCGAATTCTTGCTGAGATCAATAGCGTTTTGATTATCACAAAGTATACTCACTGGTAACTTCACTTCAACACCCAAATCTATCAATTGTCTTAGCATCCATATCACTTGTGTACATGTTGCACAAGCAACCATATACTTAGCCTCAGCTGTGCTCAAAGCAACATTATTTTGCTTTTTACTTAATCATGCAACACACTTTGAACCCAAGTAAAAGCTGCAGCTGTTGGTTGATTTTCTATCATCTATACTTCCTGCCCAGTCTGCATCAATGTGTCCTTGTAGTTTATTAGAATCCATGGCTAGATACCACAAACCCATTTCTAGTATTCCTTTGAGGTACCTTAGGATTCTTTTCACTACCAACACATGAGACTCTTTAGGATCAGCTTGGAATCTGTTGGCAGCGCACACGGCTTGTATAAGATGAGGCCTTGATGCTGTAAGGTACAGAAGCCTCGCTATCATCTTCCTGTACTCTGTAGGGCTTTACTCCTTCCTTTCTGATCTTTTGTTAACTTGCAACCCACTGTCATAGGAGTACTGATAGGTCTACTATCCTTCATGCCAAACCTTTTCAGCATCTCTTTGGCATATTTTGTTTGAGAAATAAAGATACCTTCTTCACATTGCTTTATCTATAATCCAAGAAAGTACATCATTTCTCTAATCAATGACATCTCAAATTCCTCACTCATTTTTGTGCAAAATCTTGGCATAGCTCAGAGTGATACCCTCCAAAGATGATGTCATCTACATATACTATGGTTATCAGCTGGCCTTTCTCTAAGTTGAACACATATAGGTTATTATCAACCATTCCTCTTCTAAAGTTCAACCTTCTCAAGTACGCATCCAGCTTATTATACCATGCTCTTGAAGCTTGCTTAAGACCATACAAGGCTTTCTTCAACTTGCACACATATGTCTCATCCTCACTGATTTGTACTCCATTGGGTTGTTCAATATACACTTCTTCTTTCAGGAGCGCATTCAGAAAGGAAGATTTCACATCTATTTGATAGACTTTATACCTCTTGTGTGTTACCAAAGCTAAGAACATTCTGATAGTTTCTAACCTTGCTATTGGTGCAAAAGTTTCATCAACATCTACCCCTTCTATCTAAGTGTAGCCTTTGCAAACCAGCCTGACCTTGTTCTTCACCACCTTGCCATCTTCATTGTGTTTATTCCTAAACACCCATTTTGTTCCTATGACATTCTTATTACTGGGTCTTGGAACCAGCTCCCATGTATCATTCTTCTCAATTTGATCTAGCTCTTTATTGATAGCATTGACCCAGGCTTTGTCTTGAATAGCCTTTTCAACAGATTTAGGTTCAACTTGTGAGAGTAAAGTACTAGCTCCCATAATTCTTCTTCTTGTTGTAACTCCTGCTAATAAGTCACCTATGATTTGATCTCCTTGATGAGCACTGATCCATGTTTTCTTTGTCCTTTTTCCTTGCACCGTCTTAGTTGCAAGAGGATCTCTTTCTTTGTCTTCAAACTCACTATTCTCCGAGTCTGAACTTACTTCGTGTTCCTTTTCTTCAAGTTGGTCTGATTCTTCATCTACATTGAAGTCATCTTTTTTTTTGTTCTTAGCTTCTCCATTCTGCATTGTTTTCCAGTTTTCATCTATTCTTACATCATTGGAAGTGATCACTTTTCCCAGCTTATTCAAGAAAACTCTGTCATCAGACCTAGCGGTGAATTTTTCCAAGTTTTGCTCCTTGTTCTTCACAAAACATGGACTACTAAAGACTTTGAGATACTTGGCTGTTGTCTTCTTCCCACTCCATAGCTCATATGGAGTCTTATCAGTATTGGGCCTTAGTAAAACTCTGTTTAGTAGATGTACGACTGTAAATGTTGCTTCTATCCAAAATCTTGTATGAAGCTTGGATTCCAACAGTAGAATTATCACCATTTCAACCACAGCTCTATTTTTCCTCTTTACCACCCCATTCTGTTGAGGTGTTCTTATTGTTGCCATTTGATGATGAATTCCATGCTTCTCAAGATAATCTTCAAAAACTTTATTTGTAAATTTAGTACCTTGATCTGACCTCAATACTTTGATCTTCCTTCGACTCTCATTTTTAGCCAATCTTCTGTATCTCTTGAAGCAATTCAAAACTTCTGACTTGTGTTTGAGGTGTATGAGATAGGTCTTTCTCGAATAATCATCAACAAACAAAATGAAGTACCTCTCACCTTTCAACACTTTTGTCCTTATCAGTCCACACACATAAGTATGCACAATGTCAAGCACTGCTTTAGAATTGAACTCTTTGGTCTTGTACTGCTTTTTGGCATGTTTTCCTTTAGAGCATGCTGAGCAAACATACTCTCTCTTTCTCTTATGGTTGAGAATGTCTTTGATTGCATGAGTAGTGATCAGCTTCCTCATGTTCTTCTATGATAAGTGTCTTAGCCTCATATGCCAGAGGTGATTTTCTTCTTCTTTGATGAGTAAACAGCTGCTTATCTTGTCCTCATCAATCACATATAAATTTCCAGCTATTCTCTTCCCAGTTACAACAGTATTGCCTTCTTTACTCTTTACCTGGCAACCTATTTTTGTGAATATCACTTTATGGTCGTCATTGCATAGTTGGCGACAGATGCTAAATTATATCTGAGTCTTTCAACGTGCAAAACATCTTTCAGCTTTCCTTTTCCAATATTCATTGACCCCTGACCACTGATGTTGAGTGAATCATCATTGCCAAACTTGACTCTGCCTTCTCATGATTTGTTTAGCTTTAATTATTTACTCTTATCTCCCGTCATGTGTGAAGTGCATCCACTATCAAAGATCCATTGCTTATCCTTGCAATCAGCCTTTAGTGTAATTTTAGCTCTATTAGCCACCTCCCTTTTTGCTCTATATTCCTTCTTTTGAATAGGCTGGAAGATAGCTTTCTCTTTTTTCTCAGCTTTGACTATACCACTTGTTTTCACTATGCCATTAAGTGCCTTCTTTTGCTCAGGGAGAAGTGTCATGCATCTCTTGGCATTATGGCCATCCTGCCTACACCTTCCACACTGTTCCAAGTTTGCCAATATAGCAAACTTGTTCTGTGAAACCATTGGTTTAGGCTTCCACCAACTCTCCTTGTCATGTGTCCTTGCCTTTTACAGTATGTGCAAGAACACACGATAGGTGTTCTCCTCTGAATTTTGTATTGTCTCCCTCTATATGCAGCATCATATCTTCTCAAATTGGAGACATATACTGGCATTCTCCACCAGCAGTTACTTACCTTATGACCCTAAACTCCACAATAAAGGCAATGACCTTGAAACTGCCTCTTCTTGGGTCTGATCATAGCTTGTCTTCTTTTGTTTATCACTTGCTATGTAGGCAAAGTAACTGGCTTCTCTACTTGTATGACTTTCATTTCAATCACCTTCTTCTCCTTCTTCTGTTTAGCCATAGCCCTCTGCTGGTTGAATTTCTTTTCTTTCTGAGATGTAGTAGCTATGAGCTACTGCTATTTAACCACATTCATCATTTTTGGCCCTGGCTTTGTTTTGATAACTGTCCTCTCTTCTTCAATTATCTTCACCTGAGTCACAACCTTCTCTTTCAACTTTTATGACAATGTCTCATTCTTCTTTTCTTTTGCAGAGCTTGTTTCTCCTACCACTTCAAACTTTTGCAAGTTCTCCTCACTCTTTTTGAGTTGTTACTAAAGTCTCAGCAACTCTATCTCCATTTCTTCAATTATTGAAGTCCTTAAACTAAGTTCTATTGTAAGGTCTTCACATTTTTTGATATGTTCTTTAAATCTTCTCTTCAAGTCAATATGTTCAGCCTTTATTTCATCCTTTTAACTTTCAGCTTCCTCAAACTTTGCTTCAACTTGTTTTATGTAAGCCTCCAACCTTTTTATGGTTCTACCCCTTTTGATTATCTCCTTTGAAGCTACTTCCAACTTAACTTTAAGATCTGGTTCTTCTTCATCAACTTCCTCTTCCTCTTCAAAGGTTGAACTACCATTGTTGTTCCTATAGCCTTGTATGAGTTGTAATTGTCAAGAAAGTAAAGCCACATAGAAGGGTAAGAAGGTAAATCCACATGGAAGGGCAAAAAGGTAAAACTACACGGAAGGGCAAGAAAGTAAATTCACCGCATAAGCCCTATTAGGGTTCATGGAGTAGAGTATATAATGGTCTTGGAAGACAAAGAACAAGGAGCAATATTAAGCATTCAGCAAAACCTAGATAACTAACCAACCAAAGAGAACACCAAACCCTACACAAAAGAACACCACTTGGAAAAGAAAAGAGTAGTCGTAATGAACAATTTCGTCAGAATTTAACAGTGTTGTCAGAAAATTGAACGGTGTATCCGGCAGGGCAAAACCTAGAGAGAGAAACCATCAAACACTTGGAAGAGAGAGAGAAAATGGTAGCCGTCGACTGGAAGGAGAGAGACGATCAATGGCTGGGCTAAACGAAGAACATAGGTGGACGACTGAAACAATTGAGCAACCGTCGATGAGAAGGAGAAGAAAATGCAGCCATCGACAGTCGGAAAATTGAGCAAAAATGGCAAATACGTTGAGAGAGAAGGAGGCGATTGAAGGGGGGTTGAACGTTGAACATAAGATGACCGACGACTGAAGGGGGGCTGAACATTGAATGTAAGATGGCCGAAAGGCAGTTGAGGAAGGTGACGAGAGAGTGAAAAACCAGACCATCGGAGTGAGAAACCCAACACAGCTGGACAGTTGAAGGTGGGTGGATGGCAAAGACCTATATGGCCAGATCGGGAGGAAAGAGAAACCCGACGACCAAATTGGAGCAGACTGACGAGAAGAGAGAGAAACCCGATGGTGAACGGAAAAGTGAAATCCAGTAAAAGAGAGAAATCTAGTAGGACGGTGAGAGAAATCTAGCAGTAAGAGAGAGAAATCCAGCTGGACAGCAAGAGAGAGAGAGAGAAACGGATAGGCGAGCCATGAGATAGGTGAGACCGTAAGACGATGAAAGTAGGAATTATGTGATACAATGTAGAGAAGGAATTCAGCAAAGAATTGAACTCAACGTATTTCCAGACTTCTTCTAGAGAGATTAGAGAGTGTTGCGGTGAACTTCAAAATGGCAGTGGAGCAGCCTTTCAGTTCAACAAAGGTAAGACAAGCTAAAAGAAGGGTAGACATAGTAAGTGACACTCTTTGTATTGTACTTGCTTAGTAATTGCAATAGTGAAAGGAGTAGAGAATTAAAGATATCTATTGTAACCTGTATTCATAAGTATAGTGGATAGTCTCAGTAGAGGGAGAGTCCTTACTACAGTGGATGTACGTCACGTTAATGGAACCACGTAAATCTCGTGTGTTCTTAATTTGCTTTACATTATGTGCTTTGAATTGAGTTGTGAACGCAGCTAAAGTATCAACCAACCTATAACCTAATGAAGACCTAAACAAGAACATCCATATGTTGAATAAGTCAAACTTCTATATCCCTTCAAACTAGTACACCAAGCTGTTAAGCTTCAAATTGGTGAACCTAGGCTCTGATACCAATTGAAGCTCCCGACTTCTCCCTAGGATCTACTAGTTTGTGATACTGTAAGTGGTACTACTTTCACGGTTCTCTCCTTGCCGTGTCGTTCGTTTGTCTCACACCATCGCAGATCTGCTGTCTGCTCTTCTGGTAGTGTCTCTCTCTTCATTCGTCTCTCTCGTGCTATCCCGCCGGATTTCTCTCTCTTACCGCCAGATTTTTCTCTCTTACCATCCAGCCGTTCACTCTTCTTTGGCCGTTCACCTCTGTTCTGCTATCGGGTTTCTTTTTCTCTCCTTCCCGTTGACTCCTCTGGTCTGGCCGTCGGGTTTCTCTCTCTTCCAATGGCTGTGTTTCCCTATCTTGTTCTTCATTTAGCTCTGCTGTCTCCTCTTTCTCTATCTCTCCGTGAGGTTTCTCTCTCTTCATCCACCGGTCTGCTCTTCTCTCCTTCCCGTCAATGGCTTCGATTTGCTCACTTTTCAGCCATCTCTTAACCTCTATTCACTATTCTTCGTTCAGCCCCCCTTTCGGTGTCTCTCCTTTTTTTGACGATAGCTACTGTTCACTTGATGACTACACTATGTGGCTACAGTGTTAGGCAATTATATTGGCCTTTATATACTCCTCCATAAATCCTAATAGGGTGAATTTACTATTTTGCACTTCCATGTAGATTTTATGTGTTTGGCCCTCCATGTGACTTTGTACCTTGTTGCCCTTCCATGTGGTTTTACTTTCTTGCATACTTAAACCTAGTTGACAACAATTACAACCTATACAAGGCTGTGGAAACAACAAACCATATTCTTTTTGTAAGCTTACTTTGGGCTTGTTATTTTATAAACAAAATTAGAAATTATGTCTATTGTTAATTTTTATTTAATTAAGTGATTATAATTAATTTAAACTTAGATTAACTAATTTTATGGATATGATAATTAGGTAATTATCTCTTTAATTAATACATTTAAAATTAAATATTTTGTATTAATTTCTAATCATACCTAAGGCTTATTCTTCCAAGTATCCAACTTTCTCTGGTTTTTCACATCTTTAATTGCACTTGAGCATTTCAAATAAAAGCATGATCACCCTTTCTCTTATACAAAAACCAAAGGAAGTAAAAATAAAGGTTGAAGGATGCAAGAAAGGCATATATAATATATATGTATAATTAAGAGCTTGGAGCAGTTAAGGATTTAATTATTAGTGTTTGGAATTTTATTTCTTTTTGGATTTTGAAAACATTAGATATAAGGATATGGGACGAGGGAGAGTGGAAATGAAGAGGATAGAGAACAAGATAAATAGATGAGAGACTTTTGCAAATAGGAGAAATGGGTTGTTGAAGAAAGCTTATGAGTTGTCTGTGCTTTGCAATGTTGAGGATGCTTTTATCATCTTCACTAACCATGCTCTACAAGTTGTATAACACATCTAAGTACGACCTTTTTCTTTTTTCTTTTTGATCTCTACTCCACATTTTTATCTTACATCTTGTTTGAGCCTGATTATATATGTGTTATGTAGGCACCTGTTTAGTATCTCTTCCTAAGATTTGTCGGATCTATTTTCTTTGCCAATTTCATGTTTTGTTTCGTGGACCTTAGGTGTCATGAACTTCATTAATTCCTTCTCTACAATTTTTTACTATATATTTCTTTTTGGCTTGTTAGGGTTGATTTTTTCTTGAATTTTGATGAGCATTGACTTGATACCCTATCCTTAAAGAGATTTATTTACCTGTTTACTTTTGCTATGATTTTTTTTAGTTTAAAATTTTGTTTTCTTTTTGTTTTATTTAAGGTGTCATTTTTTTTTCTCAATGACCTCTAAATCAAATATGAAATTCTTTTTTTTTTGTCACTCTATATGTTAGAGCTGTATTAGTATTAATTTGATTAATGTCATTGATTGCATCAATATTTTGTGATTTGAAGAGAGAAGCACATCTTTGATTTTTCTCATAAACTTCTTCTCTAATTAGCACGTTGTTTATTGCTTAACATTTGATTGATTGTTGGTTGAAAAAAAAAAAACAAAAAGAGAAAGAAACAAAAGAAGAGAGGACTTGCTATATTCAAGATATTCTTGTAAGTTTAGTATTAAATTTGGAATGGTAAATTCTAGTAAATGGTTAGCAATACTTTGCTCCTACTCTTACCCATGTGTGAAATCTAAACTTTTCTAGAGAGAGAGAGTTCCACATATATAAAATCTTAATACATGATTATATTATAGAAAATTTTCTTTGGTGACTTATCTTCCAATAAATACAATGTGATCAAATTTCTTTGGCATTAAATAATATCATTGAGAACCTATCAAATGGGATTCATGATTGTTTGCAGTTAATTAACTTTCTCTTTGAGATTTTTTAATAATGATAATTGTGTTGTTTAATCTGTATGACTTCTAATTATAAAAATTAACTTCAAGCTTCCTTTTATGTTAACATTATAAGTGTTTCAATCTAGCATCTCAAATTGCTAATTCGTAACTATAAATTACAGTGCAACTATTGATTTAATACATATTACAGTACATGTTCTGTATTGGCAATCAATTCGCAATCACATTATTGCTTGTAAATTACAATTTTAAGATTTGTTTCAATATTTTAGTTCTCTTGCTTAATGTCTAAGAAAATATATAGGAATAACATGATAATGTTTTTCATGTCGGGTTCCTTTATTTTGCAAGCTCCTTGAGAAATTTCATTAATGGATGCATTATCACGGAAACTAAGCATTCCTCAATCCACATTTGGCTTGCAAGCCATGCATTTAGTTCTTTTATAGTGAAACCAACTCATAGAAAATTCTAATCAAGAGCATTGCTCAAAGCAAGGGTTTCAATCTCATTAAGCCTAACACATCATTATTTGATGTATCAATTTTAAGTCTAATATTTTGTGTATCGTTTCAACATTTAATATACACGTAGTATTTTATGTACATGTGGTATTTAATATATGGAGTAGATCCTATAAAATTTAAACTAAGTTTACCTAGTCATTTATTGGACCTTAACATTTTTGAAAATGTAGTTGAGGCATGTTGGCCTTTTGGTGCCAATTGGCTGAGCCTTATTTTTATTAAAATCCTTACCACTTATTGGGGAAAGCGGAAACTCAACAAAATCATATTTAAGGCATCTTTATTTGACCATTGATGGTAGTCCTAGGCATAATGGAAAAGACATGATTTAAAATATGGAATATCTGTTCAATTTCTTATACATTTAGGTTTTGACTATTCTATTACTGTTTGTAACCGTGGAATTGTGTGAAACTCCAATACTTTATGCTAGCAAAGAATACTCATAATACAGTTTATATTAAAACTGAAGGTGAACTACTACTAATGACATAAACTAGCTATTTTGAATAAATTCAATTCATTTAATTGCACTGGTGATTAGGGCTTGATACAATTTTTCATCTTCCCTGGACCATTTCCATGATCTAAAACTTTAATGATTGTTCTCTTACTCTTTCATAACTATAAATTTGTTTAATAAATGAACGCAAATATTTTATTAGGAAGTCCTTTCAAAAGTAAAATGTTCTTTTGCGTTTCTTTCTTCTCCATTCTCGCATGCTTAAGACTCTGGAAAGGGATCAAAAGTGCAGCTATGGCTCAGTTGAAGTCAACAAATTTGCTGAAGAGCTCATAGTTGTTGTGGCATGCAACGAAAACTTAAATAAACTAAATGCAGCAAAGTAACTAAAGGAGAGAGAAAAGGAGAGAACACACTAGAATTACGTGGTTTGACTTGATTGCCTACGTCCATGACTGGATGTGCTATTGGTGCTAGTATACCCTCCTGGATGTGCTGCTGGTGTAGGGACAGCTCCTGCATGTGTTGCTGGTGCAAGAAACTCCTGCTGGTTTGCTGGTGCAGGGACCTCTTGTTAGTGCTGCTGGTAAATGCCTGCTGGTTTGCTTGTGCAGTGACCTCTTGCTGGTGTTGCTGGTGCAGGGCTGTTAGTTTGCTAGTGTAGGACCTCCTTCTGCTGCAACACCTTCTGCCAAACCTATAATCTGCACCTCTCCTTGTGCCAATTGTTGCTTCTTCAACACCTTCTGCCAGACTTGCTGGTGGCTGCTGGTTCTGGTATAGGCTCCCGGATTGCTTCTGGTTTGCTGCTGGTTCTTGTATAGGCTCCCGGATTGCTTCTGATTTGCTTGGTTCTGGTATAGGCTCCCAGATTATCTCCCTTGCTGCCGGACCTTCAGGTTTGTCTCCCTTGCTGCAGGACCTCTTGGTTTGTCTCCCTTGCTATAGGACCTCCTGGTTTGTCTCCCTTGGCTGCTAGTTTCACAGGTTGCTGCACCACCTTCCAGTTTGTTTCCCTTGGTTATTGAATTCACAGGTTGCTGTAACTTGGTGAGGGCGTGGTTGCTACAACTTGGTGAGGGCCGAGTGCTGCAGGTGCTGGTGAGAGTTGGCTGCTACAACTTGGTGGTTTGTTGGTGTAGTGGCTGGCTGCTAATTCCCAGACCTGCTGCTGCACGTTCTGATTTTTTGCTTGATTCCCAGGCATGCTTTTGCTGCTGGGAAGCCTCCTGAGGTGTTGCTGGTCTGCTGGGAAAACCTCCTAGATATGCTGGTGTGGTGGTTGGCTGCTACTGTCACCTCGTGAGGGTTGGCTTCTGGTTTGTTGGTGAGGGCTAGCTGCTTTGTTGCCTCTTTCTCTCCCTTTTGGCTGGCTGCCTTGCTCTTCCTTTTGGCTGACTGCACTTCCCTTAGTGGCTGCCTTCTCCCGTTTACCTCTCTCTGGGTGGCTCTCTCAATTTTCGCACACACCCTTCTTGCAAGACATATAGGGATATTTATAACGCCTTGAGATTAGGGCTACACAATCATTAATGATCTTTGTTGATTCCCAAAGGTTGCCTTACAATCCACGATCAGATTTGAGTCCTAAAATTTAAGGTCAATGGTCAACATTAACTTTCTAAAATTTGGGGTCAATGGTCACTGGTCAACAATCAACCTTGACCTTTAAAATTTAGAGTTACGGTCAACATTAACTCCTTAACATCAAGGTTGATCTATCATCACCGGTTTTCCCAATGACCTCTCTGCATCTCAACGGCATTCATAACCTCAAATTAACATACATAATCGTGTGAGATGATGTTAACAACAAATCCAATATTAGCCATCAAAGACGAGTTAATAATCTCCCCCTTTTTATTTGTTAGCAACACATTAAATCCAACAATGCATATATAACAATTGTCGACATTTACTGCTCCCCCTACACATTGTCATTCACAAATCTTCCTAAAACATGCATCACTTGCTACTCCCCCTTTTTATGAGTATACACCTTTTTTGGATTTATGCAAAATATCTCATCCTTTAACAACAAATCCAAAAAATAATAGAATAGGGAAGGAGAGAGGGGTTAGAGAATACCTCAGCCTTTAGGGGTTAATTGAATACTTGAGTTCAGCCTCTTTTGTCCAAGATGTTCCAATTTCCTATTTCATAACAAATTCTCATCTTTGGTGCTCATATAGCATGCGTTCTTGCTTCTAAAAACTTGATATAAGTTTCCATTTGTTCTTTCACCCTTAGTAAGGACAACACCATCTCTTAGTCTCTTTACTGTGCAACCACTCTTATTGAAAGTAACTTCATATCCATATCACAAAGCTGGTTACCATTAATGAGATTATGTTTTAACCCTTTAACATAAAGCACTTTCTTTAATTTCAGCTTTTTTGCACCAATTTCAGTAGTACTAGTACCTTTAATCTTTAAGGCACCATCATTACCAAATATGATTGATCCTCCATCATATTACTACTTCCTTAAACATCTTGGAATCTCCTATCATATGTGAAGAGCAGACACTATCTAGGATTCATGACTTTTCTTTCTTGGAAGCTTTTAAGGTTACTTCCACAACCATAGTCATTTTTCTTCCTCTTCTTCTTCTTTGGTCGAATGTAGGAGCATGTGTTGGTGTTCTCCTTTGCATTCCTTGATCAGGCAACAATGGTTAGCATGTTTTCCTTTGCATTCTTTGACTAGGCAATAATGTCAAGCAGTCCTCAGTAGTGTGTCCAACCTTTTCACATCTTCCACAGATCTCTCTTAGCAAATCAAAACTGTTTCTTAGTGGAATAAGACTTCTTTCCACTTAAAACTGCCTCCTTTCTTGATAGAGTCTCTCCCTAAACTCTTGATTTATATTTCTCTTCATTATAGGCCAAGTATTCCAACACGCATTAGCCTTGTGCCCATACTTGCCATAGCTTCAATAGAAACTTTTGAACCTGGGTTTACTTCTTTTACCAAGTTCATGTCTTCTTTCTTTTGTAGCTTGTGTGGCAACCTTCTCTCCATCATTGATAATTTGTCACCTGTGGATGAAAGTCTCCATCACGTCTTTCCTAACCCATTTTAACTTGAGTTGGTCTTTCTTCTCCATCACATCATTATGCTTGGTTTCAAGCACAAACACAATTTTCTTCTTTTCTTTTACCTTTTCACTCAGCTTTTTAATGTAGTCAAGTCTTTTCTTCCCCATAGAATGAGGTCTTTGATTGCTTAGACACTCATTCAACTTTCTGGTAGCATCCTCCTTGATGGCATTTGCTGATGAAGACTCTTCTTTCACTTCCATGGCTTGTATAAAGCTTTCTTCATGCTTCTTTAACTTGGACTCGGCCTTGTGGAGCTTCGCTTGCAAAATCAGTGCTTCTTGCTCTTATGCAATCACCTTAGCACCAAGATCTTCATGTATCTTGCCTTGCTCTGCCTTAAGTACAATTAGCTCCTCAATCCTCTTCAAGTATTCCTCCTCTTTTGCTTCAAACTCCTTTTCTTTCACCTAGAGATTAGATTCATCAATAGCAAAATTTTTATACAGCTTCTTTAGATGTTTTACCTTTTTTTTCAGGTTATTGTTTTTGTGCAAACAAGCTCTCAATTCATTCTCAAGTTGCTGCACTAATTTATCCTCATCCTCTTCTGTTTATTCCTCATCACTTAAAGAGTCTTAATCATCATTTGCTTGAGTGACCAACACATCCTTTGCAACCTCATCACCGTAATCATCATCAACTTCTTCTTATAAATCCTCTTCATCTAATTTGCTTAGGAAATTCCTTCTTTTGGATCTAAAGAATTTTTGTTTTCCTTTGGCACCTGAATTTCCAGCTTTAGAGTAGCCAGATTGCTTTATCCTCTTTCTTGGGACTAGCTCATCATTATCCTCATTGTTTGCTTCTTTTCTCTTTGGGCAGTCCACGACAAATTGCCTAATTGCTCCACAACTAAAGCACTTTAAGGGTAGTTTTCCCTTGAACTTCCCTGTTCCTTTCCTCATATTGTTGGTGATGTATGTCATGATCTCATCCAATTTAGTATCACCATCTTCTTCTCCAGAGCTGCTGATGGATTCCTCTTCTTGGTCTTTAATACTTAACTTCTTCATTTCCTTGAAGGCCAACTCCTTCTCTGCCTTAGACATCTTTTCTTTCTTCATTGAGGCTATTCTCATTTCATAAGCCACCAATATGCTGTGCAAGTCATCTAAGGGCAGCTTATCCAGATCTCTATCTTTTATGGAAGAGACTTTGGTGTTGTAAGCTTTTGGCAAGGTTCTAAGTATTTTCCTTACCACAGTACCATTGTGGATCTCCTCTCTATAGCCTTTAATGGAGCACACAATTTCGTTGACTCTTGTGAAAAATGTATCCACAGTCTCATCATTCTGCATCTTTATGTCTTCAAATGAACTCCTCCAAATTTATAGCTTAGCTTCCTTCACAACCTTGTCTCCTTCATAAATGTTCTTCAGTTTGTCCCAGATTTACTTGGCTATGTTGCACCCCATTACCTTGGTGAATTCTTTATTTGACAATAAGGCATATAAGGCATTTTTGCCTTTCCATCACACTCCCAATTCTTCTTATCAATTGACGTCATAGGATCACCTTCAGCAACAGGGATGAAGCCATTAACAATAGACTTAAACACATCAAGACCAAGGGATATCAAATATGGGAGCATTCTATTCTTCCATAACTTATAATGCCCTTGCTATTAACACTGTTCATACTGACTCTAATACCACTTGATAAGGACTGTTTTAGGTCTCATAATGAGAGGGAGGTGAATTAGTGTGAGATATCCTCTTTTTACAAATCAATCCGAATTTAATCTCTATGACTCGTTAGAGTCGAATATCCAAAATTTTTATTTTTTTTCCTTTATATGAGTGTAACTGTACGAATAAAAAATCAATGCGTATGCACAAGCACCTAAGAACGCACAACAATTTTTACGTAGTTCACCCACAATATGTGAGCTACGTCTACGGTGTGATAGGATCACTTCTAAACCACACAAGCCACTCTTATTATCAAGGGATATAACAATGTTGTGGAAGGATTACTCCTTAACCACTTGTGAAAAGACTACTCCTTAACTACTTACAATAATCTCCCGATCACTTCAAGGGTATCCTACCCTTATTTAGCAAGTTTATCAAGAGTTTATAGTAAAACCTTTCCTAGAAAATGATTACTTATGTGTACAAACTACTAGTGTAAAATACGAATTTTCTCCCTTCTTTGCTACTGGTGTTGTCTCACCCATTGCCGGTGTTGCCTACACGCGCTACTATTACTATTTGTGCGCGCTGCTGTTGTCCTCACGCACTGCATCTGTTATCCGTACAGGCTGCTGCTATCCACACGTGGTGCTGCTTCTGTCTGCACGTGTTGCTCTCACTGTTTGGTTGCTAGACATGCTACACTTACTGGTATAGCCTCCTGGATGTACTGCTGCTGTCCGCCAGTGCTGCTCCTGCTGTCCGCATGCGCTATGCCTGCTGTCCTTGCATGCTGCTGCTTCTGCTGTCCGTGCATGCTGCTGCTTCTGTCCACACACATTGCTACTGTCTGCACCCCCTACGACTGCTATTTGCACACACTACTGCTGTTTGTTCGCACCACTGTTGTTATCTGCATGTGCTGCTGCTGTCTGTTTGGGTCGCTGTTGCTATCTACACATGCTGCTGCTGACTGCTCATGTCGTTGATGCTATCTGCACGTGCACAGGCTGGTATTGCTGCCTGCACATTCCCTTATTGCTATCCGCACGTGCTGCTATTGCTAATTTGGCTGTTGGGCATGCTGCACTTATTAATTTGCCTGCTGGACGCACTGCACTGCACCAGCACGTGCTGCTGGTGCTGGTAGTCCCTCTTGGAGGTGTTGCTGGTGTTGGTAGTCCCTCTTGGAGGTGTTGCTGGTGTTGGTATACCTTCCTGGATGTGCTGCTGGTGCATACCCGCTGGTTTGCTGGTGTAGGGGCCTCCTGCTGGTGCTGCTAATGCACACCTGCTGGTTTGCTGGTGCAGTGACCTCCTGCTGGTGCTGTTGGTTTGCTGGTGCAAGGACCTCCTTCTGTTGCAAAACCTTCTGTTGGACCTGCAATTTGCACCTTTCCTTGTGCAGTTGTTGGTTCTTCAACACTTTCTGCCGGACTTGCTGGTGGATGTTAGTTCTGGTATAGGCGCCCGAATTGTCTCTCTTGCTGCTGGACCTTCAGGTTTGTCTCCCTTGCTGCAGGACCTCCTAGTTTGTCTCCCTTGGCTACTGGATTCATAGGTTGCTGTAACTTGGTGAGGGCCAGCTGCTGCAGGTGTTGGGGAAGGCTGGCTGCTACAACTTGGTGGTTTTCTGGTGTGGTGGCCAGCTGCTGATTCCCAAACCTACTGCTACACGTTCTGATTTTTTGCTTGATTCCCAAGTGTGCTTCTGCTGTTGGGAAGCCTCTTGAGGTGCTGCTGGTCTGTTGGAAAACCTCCTGGATGTGCTGGTGTGGTGGCCAGCTGCTACTGTTACCTTTGTGCAGGCCGGCTACTGCTGTCATCTTCGTGAAGGCCAGCTGCTAGTTTATTGGTAAGGGCCAGATGGTTTGCTGCCTCTTTCTCTCCCTCTTGGCCAGCTGCTTGTCTCTCCCTCTTGGCCTGATGCCTTGCTCTTCCTCTTGGCTGGTTGCCTTGATTTTCCTCTTAGCCAGCTACCTTGCTCTCCCTTTTGGTTGGCTGCACCTCCCTTTGGTAGCTACCGCTTCTCTTACCGTTCACCTCTCCTTTTGGCTTTAGGTTTGCCGTTCACCTCTCTTTGGCCAACTTTCTCAATTTTCTGCAACACATACCCTTCTTGCAAGACACATATGGGTATTTATAGAACTTTGAGATTAGGGTTACACAATCATCAATTGTTATTATTGATTCCTATAGGTTGCCCTACAATCAACGACTAAATTTGAATCTTAAAATTTAGGGTCAATGGTCAACATTGACTTCCTAACATTTATGGTCAATGGTCAACGGTTAATCTTGACCTCTAAACTTTAGAGTCACAATCAATATTGACTCTTCAACATCAAGGTTAACCTGTCATCACCGGTTTTTCCCATTGACCTTTTTGTAACTCAACGACATTCATAACCTCAAATCAACACATATAACTGTATAAGATGCTATTGACAACAAATCCAACATTAGCCATCAAAGATGGGCTTAACAATCAAAACAGTAGGGCCTTTAAGTGAACTAGATCAAACTTCTTGGGTAACCGAACTAACTCCCATTTTAAGAGACTTTATCTCATCACCTATGGCTTCCTTCCACTTATCACTATCAACTCACTAAATTGTTTCATCATAAGTGAATAAAATGCTTCCATCCTCAACTAGAGGTGCATAAGCTAGCATATCAACAAAACGGGCAGGTAGCCATATCTCACACCTTGGTCTATTTACTACAATAGACTCTTGTTATTGTGGAATAACTATCTCCTCCTGAGTATCTTCAACAACTTTTTCTAAATTCTCAGCCAGCTTTTGAACAGTCACTTCAGGTTTATAGAACTTTACCTGCTTCCGACTAAACTCCTCCCGTTGTGAGGTAAACTCCACATTCTCATTTGTTTTCTTTTCCAACAATGCAGCTTCATTAAAAGATGATCTTATTTGAATCTAAACACTTCAACCAATATTTTTTAACTCCATAAGACATCCCTACAAAAATAACCTTCCTTGCCCTTAGATCCAACTTAGATTCTTTCACATAATAATAAGTAGTGCATCTAAATATATGCAAAGAATCATAATCTTCTACAAGTTTTCAAGACCATACCTTCAAAGGAATTTTACCACCAATAGTGGTATATGGTAAATGATTAATAAGATAACATACATAAGTTACTGCTTTAACCCAATACTTCTTACTTAACCCTGAAAGTGACAACATGCAATAGATTTTCTCTAAGAAAATATGATTCATGCGTTCTGCCACCCTATTTTGCTGTGGTATATGCCTGACAATATAATAATGTATAATACCAACTTCTCAACAAACTCTCTTAAAGAGATCACTGTAAAATTCACTTTCATTATCTATTCTAAGGTGTTTGATCTTCTTTCCAGTTTGAGTCTCCACCATCTTCTTCCAATTAGGGAAAACATCTAGCATGTCATTCTTGTTCTTCATAATATACACCTATACCCTTCTCAAAAAATCATCAACAAAAGTAACAAAGTAGTGTTTACCTCTAAAAGATGTTATCTTTGTAGGTCCCCACACACCTAAATGAATATAGTCTAGAATACCTTTAGTACTATGCACCACTATTTCAAACTTTACTCTTGTTTACTTTCCGAAATGCAATGCTCTCAAAAGTCAAAGTTACCAACCTTTGCTCCTTTCAACAAACCTCTGTTCACCAAACTGCTCAAAGCCTTTTCTCCTAAATGACCCATTCGCATATGCTATAACTTGATAGCTTCTAACTTTGAGTTTTCACTAGAAATTGTAGCAACTAATCCAATAACGATTCTCCTATTATAGCAATACAAGTTATTTTTCCTTGTACCATTCATTACAACCAAAACGCTAGATACAACCTTCAAAGTTCCATCATGCATTGATATTTTGCAGCCTTTAAATTCTAAAGCTCCTAACAAGATGAGGTTCTTCTTCAAATCTGGAACATATCTCACCTCCATTTAGACTTTGTATGATCTATCATTATTCTTCAATTGTATTGAACCTACTCTCATAGTCTTGCATGAGTTATCATTTCCCATGTATATAACTCTACCATCTAACTCTTTGAAGTTAAAGAACCATTCCTTATGTGGACACATGTAGTAGGTGCAACTCGAATCCAAAATCCATTCGTAAACTCCAAAAGTGGATGGCGTACTAGTCAATGCAATGTCTTTTTCTTTATGTTCAGCCAAATGTACATCAGAAGTGTTCTTGCCCTTGCCTTCATCCTTCTTCCTTAGCTTTGGACAATCCTTCTTCTAATGTCCCTTCTTATGACAGAATGCACATTTATCTTTCTTTGATCTTCTTTTTTATTATGATCTCCTTCTCCTTATTAGGTTTCAACTATGGCTTCTTCCTTTTGTTGTAAGTGCCTCTAATGATTCGTGCCAATTCTCCTTCTGATCCTTTTTACAAATTTTATAATTGAGCAAAACAACACATACTTCTTTAAAGGACAAACCTTTCTTTTCATGAATTAGAGTAATAAATAAATTTTCTAACTCATCAAGAAATGAACCAATTTATAACATAGCTTTCTATTCATCCTTAAAAGTTTCATCCAAATCCAACAGATCAGCAATCAAATGGTTAAAAGCATTAATATGATCACTAATACTTGTATCAGGTTTAAACTAAAAACAATAAAGTCTTTTCAATAAATATAACTGATTTTCATTACTTTTCTTCATATACTTATTTTCTAAGGCATCCCATAACTTATTAACAGAATCTTCTTTCATAAATAAGTATTTCTGTTCTCTATGTAAGCATGAACGAATCAACCCATAAGCTTTTGCATTTAATCTCTCCTAATCTTTTCCTTCCATATCTTTCAATTTATTTTCTTCTAAGGCGATGTCTAAATCTTGTTGACACAATCCATCTTTAATTTCACTTTGCTAAATACCAAAATTATTTCGACCATTAAATTTCTTAACCTCTATTTTTGTTGCCATTACTTAAAACTTAATGCTCAAAATGATCAGTTCTTCAAAGGAGCATATGCCCAAGAAAGGTTAGGAAGATACACATAGGTCCCACTTAAAACCCACTTTTCTTAGACTCTCATCATCTTGTTAACAGAGCTACCTCATCAAAGATCACTCTTAGGAAAGTGCAGGGGTCACAGTACTACCTCCAAACAAAACTAATCTCTATAGGTAAAGCTACCCCTAAATGCAGCAAAGTAACTAAAGGAGAGAGAAAATAAGAGAACACACCAGAATTATGTGGTTTAGCTTGATTGTCTACGTCCATAAGCTGCTACTGCAAAGTTCCACTATGCTCCAAATGAAAAGTTTACAAAATAGGTAAAACCCAATACAAATGGGAAAATAAATTGTATATCAAATATACTCAATAAGCTCAATTTCCACACCTAAACCCACTACATAAAGGTTTCTTATATAGGCTATACCCACACACACTCACCACACATTTTCGATGTGATATTCCAAAACTCTAATGAGCTATTTAACAATAGAAGTAAGATGTTATATTCTGTGTCATATGATGAGATTCTATTTTCACCATATAACATGGTCAAAGGTTATGTTTTCATTATATCTTCGGTATTTTTCCACCCCTAGAATCAGTTTCATGGCAAAAGCTTATGACAACTTATGTAAATACTATTTGAATGCTAGACGTGTTGATTTTATACTTTGTATGCACTTTTTGTTGACCTAATTACAGAGCAGTTATAGAGAGGACTTGAAACTAGAAGCTTGACATGAGGCCCTACAATGAACTCAATGGCAAAGAAAAGTCAATAACAAGCAGTTTCCCTTGTTGTCAAGTATGACTATATCTTATTCATGAAACACTTGTTTGGTGCATAGAAACCTTCTTGGAAAGGACTTGTAAGGGGTCATTAAAGCAAGCTCAGTCCACTAAGGTAGCTCAAGTTTTTCTATGGTTCTTCGAAATTAACATCAAAAGTTTGCTTAGCTTCATGGCTCCATCATTACACCACTTGTTCTTTTGTTAGTTAATTTTCCATGCACGCATGTTCTTTCTTGCCATTAGAAGTCTAGAGTTAAGGATGAGAAATAAAGCGATAACAAAGTCAATTTGGGACAGGTGAGAAAAGATGGCATAAAGTGGGGTCTTGTGTTTTGTCCTAACAACAAGCTGATGTTATATCAAGGTTATTTTTAGCTGTTCTTCTCTTGCGATCGGTCTTCAATCCTATAGATTCTTTTCCTTTTTTTTTTTTTTGTTGGGCATTGTTTTTTTTTTTTTTTTGGTCTTATCTACACTTATTTCTTCTATAGTTTATTTTTTTGGCACCACTAGTGCTCCCTAATTCTTAGCTGACCCAGTATATGCTTGACCAACTTGCTGATCTCCAAAACAGGGTACTTACACAAATGATAAGGCCTATATGTAATCCAATCGGAACTTGCTTCAGCTGCCAATTGACTACTCTTTTAAGTACAGGAACAGCTGTTGCTTAAAGCTAATAGAGCTTTAACAATAATTAAAATATCGTAGAACCTGACAAATTACTTATATTGTTAAGACCCTGCATTGATTCCACAAAATATTGGATGTTGCATAGCCCCATGCAACAATAGTGTGGTTTCTTCATGCTCGGAAAATTCATAAACTTGATACCTGCAAACTCTTTCAAGTCTCAACAGTTCTAAAACTGTGTAAACAGAAAAGTGCATGACACCATTTTGCTATCTTTCTCTGTGTACATGTTAGCTCAGTGTCTTGTGACCTGTGAGTCTCTAATTGTAGAATAATTGATTTTTTTTTTTTCCTTGCACGCTCTTCCTCTCTCAATATAAGTTAAAATTATAGTTCGTGAAACTCAATTGATTATTTCTGGTAGCTGGATGAAATGATTGCAAGAAATAACATTTAACAATCATGGGATGATGGTGAGTCGAACATGTCATTTGGTCACCAGCATGCTCAATCTCAGGCGCTATTCCATTATTTAGACTGTAATCCCACCTTATAAATGGGGTAAAGTACAAAAATTTAGTTCTTGTATCTTATCCGATTCCTTTCAAATATCACTTGATTATTGATCTATTGGCTCTTGTGGTAACTCCATGCCCCCTTTGGTTACATATTATGCATGTAGGTACAATCCTCCAGGCTCAGACCGAATAACTGCCACAAGTACTCATGCCTAGCAAGTTAAATGGATTCATCCCTAGATGGATGCTGTGAGATCTTTCACTTTGCTTTATTTCTCATAAAGAGACCTACCCACTGGATAATTGCTTCTTGGTGTTGGCAATATTGTAAATAATGGAGTTTCAACAAAATATATGCGCTTGATTATGGTGGCGCAAGCATCAGTGCCTAATATTTAAAGGACCCTTAGCATTAGTCCATAGGCATAAAAGAAATTGGAAAGTGTTTTGTGAAAAATACTAAAAAAAGACAATTATTTATTAGGCTATTCAACTTATTAGTTTTAAAAGTAACTCTAAAAAAAGATGTGTGTAAATTTAACGGTACACTTTTAGCTTAAATATTTAATATATTTTTCAGTGACAAAATGCACAGAAGGGATTCAAAATTAAACCGAGTAATATAAAATTGAGCCAAGTACATAAAGACATGTTAATACTAGTCTCCCAACATTGGGTGGTTCATTTTTGGGTAATTAATTACCGAGCAATGGTATGTTTACCTGCATTTGCATATGCTTAGGGAAAGAAGTTTGATGTAGCATCCAAGAACATGAGTATTTTCATGCTATTAATTCTTAAGGTATGCAAATTTAGAAAAAAGTAACAGATTTGTTTCGTATTCAATAAAATCTAATGTGTGAAGTTAAAAATTTAATACATTAATACTTAATTCTGTGCACACATTTTGTTGTTTTAATTTTTGTACAGAACCCTTGTTGACTCCTTCTTTGTGAATGAAATTCTAAACCTATCTTTCATATTTTTAAGTTGAAATTTCTAAATTAAAAGAAGTGGAGATGAGAAATATGATCAATTTTAACGTTGTAGAATGACAACTTACACGTCAAAGATGGCCTAAAGGCTTCTGATGCGCCGATTTTTCTTGAGTCTCGTGGGGCCTCATCTATAATATGAAACGAGCCCTAATTATTTTCCGCACTCTTGGGCTTCTTGGTACTTTCATCAATGTTGGAATGATTCATCTCCTTAATACTAAAGTTGTTTTTCCAAGTTAAAGGTCTTGAGTTAGAGTTTGAATTCATGCTAATTAAATTAAAAAAAAAAATGTTGCAATGATTTGATCTTCCTTTGTCGTTTTTTTGTTTTTTTCTTTTCACCCTCTAGATCTCTAGTTCCAACGTTCAAACTCATTCGTTATACTAACTCGAGAGTAGAAAAGAACGATTGAGTATGGATTAGTGGAGATGGGAAATGCGATCAAGTGGTCCAATTGTAGCCATATTCCCAAAATAAAATAAAATAAAAGGTTAATACTCTTGAAGCAAGGATGCGTGAAATAAAAAACAAAGGAAAATGGGCAAATCTTTGTTATAACTAGTTGATATGAACTTTATCATCAAGATCTGTTACATAAAGGATAAAGTACTTACCACTAAGTATGGACTAGTGATCACCATCAAGTTTAAAAGCTTGGGGATGAGATATAGGATTCGTATTTCATAACTTA
>JAHLGO010000209.1:37180-68629 GCA_020615895.1 Ceriops decandra | reverse complement strand
TACGAACAAATAATGGAGACTTCCGTCTTGATTTGCATTTGTTATTAATAGTTATTGGTTGAGTTCAAAAATAAAGAGCACTTTCCATCAATTCTAGTTACCAAGGCACCTATTTTCTTTCCAAGAATACATTTTGATACATTGATGAAGAAATTAACATATGTGACTAATCAACCTAGTATATAAGTTAAATGAATGAAATTTAAACCCCATTGAAACCCTAAATCAACTTACTTCTCTTCAGCGAAAGCAACCATTCAAATTGGTTTGCATTTTGTGCTAATGTAAAGTTGTTTTAATTCCAAAATAGTGAGACTTTCGTATCACCTCAAGCTAATTAGGCTCCCCTTATTGTTACAAGGAGTATTGTTCATGTAATGACTATGAAATTATCTTTTGTGACTTTATTGATGACTAGATTCTTTTTAAAAAGAATGCCCAAGGACCTTCCATAACATGAATTAATCCAATTAAAACAAACAATGGAGTCCTCCATCTTCATTTGCATTCCTTATTGATAATAATTGGTTGAGTGCCAAAATAACGAGAACCTCCAATTATTTCTAGTTAGTAAGGCACTACTTTATGTTTCAACAAAACATTTTGATACATTGATGATGAAATCAACATATGTGGCTAAACAACCTAGTATATTAATTAAATCAAACAAATTGAATCACCATTGAAACACAAAATCAGCTTACTTCCATTAGCCAAAGCAACCATTCATCTTGGTTTGCTTTTCGTGCTAATGTAAAGTTGTTTAATTCCTAAAAAATGAGACTTTCCTATCACCTCAAGCTGATTAGGCGCCTTTTATTGCTAGAAGGAGTATTATTCATGTAATGACTATGAAATTATCTTTGTGTCTTTATTAATGGGTATATTCATTATAAAAAAAATGCCCATGAATTCATTCAATACGAACAAATAATGGAGTCTTCCTTCTTGATTTGCATTTGTTATTGATAATTATTGGTTCAGTTCAAAAATAAAGAGTACTTTCCATCAATTCTAGTTAGCAGGGCACCTTTTTGGTTCCAAGAATACATTTTGATACATTGATGAAGAAATTAACACATGTGACTAATCAACCTAGTATATAAATTAAATGAATGAAATTTAAACCCCATTGAAACCCTAAATCAACTTACTTCTCATCAGCGAAAGCAACCATTCATATTGGTTTGCATTTTGTGCTAATGTAAAGTTGTTTTAATTCCTCAACAGTGAGACGTTCGTATCACCTCAAGTTAACTAAGCTCTCCTTATTGTTACAAGGAGTATTATTCATGTAATGACTATGAAATTATCTTTTGTGTCTTCATTAATAACTAGATTCTTTATAAAAACAATGCCCAAGAACCTTCCATAACATGAATTCATTCAATTTCAACAAACAACGGAGTCCTCCATCTTCATTTGCATTCCTTATCGACAATAATTGGTTGAGTGCCAAAATAAAGAGAACCTCCAATCATTTCTAGTTAGTAAGGCACTACTTTATGTTTCAACAAAACATTTTGATACATTGATAATGAAATCAACATATGTGGCTAAACAACCTAGTATATTAATTAAATCAAACAAATTGAAACACCATTGAAAGACAAAATCAACTTACTTCCTTTAGCCAAAGCAACCATTCATCTTGGTTTGCTTTTCGTGCTAATGTAAAGTTGTTTAATTCCTAAAAAATGAGACGTTCCTATCACCTCAAGCTAATTAGGCCCCTTTTATTGTTATAAGGAGTATTACTCATGTAATGACTATGAAATTCTCTTTGTGTCTTTATTAATGGGTATATTCATTATAAAAAAAAATGCCCATGAATTCATTCAATACGAACAAACAATGGAGTCTTCCATCTTGATTTGCATTTGTTATTGATATTTATTGGTTGAGTTCAAAAATAAAGAGTACTTTCCATCAATTCTAGTGCGTAGGGCACACTTTTTGGTTCCAAGAATACATTTTGATAGATTGATGAAGAAATTAACCTATGTGACTAATCAACCTAGTATATAAATTAAATGAATGAAATTTAAACCCCATTGAAACCCTAAATCAACTTACTTCTCTTCAGCGAAAGCAACCATTCATATTGGTTTGCATTTTGTGCTAATGTAAAGTTGTTTTAATTCTTAAACAGTTAGACTTTCGTATCACCTCAAGCAAATTAGGCTCCCCTTATTGTTACAAGGAGTATTATTCATGTAATGACTATGAAATTATCTTTTGTGTCTTTATTAATGACTAGATTCTTTATAAAAACAATGACCAAGAACCTTCCATAACATGAATTCATTCAATTTCAACAAACAATGGAGTCCTCCATCTTCATTTGCATTCCTTATTGATAATAATTGGTTGAGTGCCAAAATTAAAGTGTACCTCTAATCATTTCTAGTTAGTAGAGCACTACTTTATGTTTGAAGAAAACCTTTTGATACATTGATGATGAAATCAACATATATGGCTAAACAACCTAGTATATTAATAAAATCAAACAAATTGAATCACCATTGAAATACAAAATCAACTTACTTCCATTAGCCAAAGCAAACATTCATTTTGGTTTGCTTTTCGTGCTAATGGAAAGTTGTTTAATTCCTAAATAATGAGACTTTCATATCACCTGAAACTAATTAGGCTCCTCTTATTTTTACAAGGAGTATTTTTCATGTAACTACAATGAATTTATCTTTTGTGTCTTTATTAATGACTATATTCATTATAAAAAATTGCCCAAGAACATTCCATAACATGAATTCATTCAATTCTAACAAATAATGGAGTGCTCCATCTTGATTTGCATTTGTTATTGATAATAATTGGTTGAGTTCCAAAATAAAGAGTACCTCCCATAAATTCTAGTGAGCAGGGTACTTCTTTTGGTTTCAAGAATACATTTTGATACATTGATGATGAAATTAACATATGTGGCTAAACAATCTAGTATATTATTTAAACCAAACAAATTGAAACACCATTGAAACAAAAAATCAACTTACTTCCATCAGCCAAAGCATCCATCCATCTTGGTTTGCATTTTGCACTAATGTAAAGTTGTTTAATTCCTAAACAATGAGACTTTCATAACACCTGAAGCTAATTGGGCTCTTCTTATTATTACAAGGAGTATTTTTCATGTAATGACCATGAATTTATCTTTTGTATCTTTATTAATGACTACATTCTTTATAAAAACAACACCTAAAAACCTTTCATAACATGAATTCATTCAATTCCAACAAACAATGGAGTCCTCCATCTTGATTTGCATTGCTTATTAACAACAATTGGTTGAGTTCCAAAATAAAGAGTACCTCCAATCATTTCTTGTTAGTAGGGCACTACTTTATGTTTCAAGAAAATATTTCGATACATTAATGATGAAATTAACATATGTGGCTAAACAACCTAGTTTATTAATTAAATAAAAGAAATTTAATCTCCATTAAAAAACTAAATCAACTTACTTCTCATCAGCGAAAGCAACCATTCATCTTGGTTTGCATTTCGTGCTAATGTAAAGTTGTTTAATTCCTAAACAGTGAGACTTTCATATCACCTCAAGCTAATTGGGCTCCTTTTACTGTTACAAGGAGTATTATTCTTGTAATGGCTATGAAATTATCTTCTGTGTCATTATTAATGAGTATTTTCTATATCAAAACAATGCCCAAGAACCTTCCATAACATGAATTCATTCAATTTCAACAAACAATGGAGTCCTCCATCTTGATTTGCATTCTTTGTTCATAATAATTGGTTGAGTTCCAAAATAAAGACTACCTCTCGTCATTTCTAGTTAGTAGGGCACTGCTTTTGGTTTCAAGAAAACATTTTGATACCTTGATGTTGAAATTGACATAAGTGGCTAAACAACCTATTATAATAATTAAATCAAACAAATTTAAACACCATTGAAACACAAAATCAACATACTTCCATCAGCGAAAGCAAGCATTCATCTTGGTTTGCATTTCGTGCTAATGTAAAGTTATTTAATTCCTAGACTGCGAGACTTTCATATCACCTCAAGCTAATTGGGCTCCTCTTATTGTTATAAGGAGTATTATTCATGTAATGACTATGAAATTATCTTTTGTGTCTTTATTAATGGGTATATTAGTTATGAAAAAAATGCCCATGAATAGTCTATAACATGTATTCATTCAATTCCAACCAACAATGGAGTCTTCCATCTTGATTTCCATTTGTTATTGATAATTATTGGTTGAGTTCCAAAATAAAGTGTACTTCCCATCAATTCTAGTTAGCAGGGCACCTTTTTTGGTTCCAAGAATACATTTTGATACATTGATGAAGAAATTTAAAAATGTGGCTAATCAACCTAGTATATTAATTTATGGAAAGAAATTTAAACACCATCGAAACACTAAATCAACTTACTTCTGATCAGCGATAGCAACCATTCATCTTAGTTTGCATTTCGTGCTAATGTAAAGTTGTTTAATTCCTAAATAGTGAGACTTTCATATCACCTCAAGCTAATTAGGCTCCTTTTATTGTTACAAGAAGTATTATTCTTGTAATGACTATGAAATTATCTTCTGTGTCATTATTAATGACTATATTCTATATTGAAACAATGCCCAAGAACCTTCTATAATTTATCTTTTCTGTCTTTATTAATGAATACATTCTTTTTGTAAACAATGCCCAAGAAACTTCCATAACATGAATTCATTTAATTCCAACAAACAATGGAGTCCTCCAACTTGATTTGCATTGCTTATTGATAATAACTGGTTGAGTTCAAAATTAAAGAGTACCTCCAATCATTTCGAGTTTGTAGGGCACTACTTTACGTTTCAAGAAAACATATTGATACATTGATGATGAAATCAACATATGTGGCTAAACAACCTTGTATATTAATTAAATCAAACAAATTGAAACACCATTGAAACACTAAATCAAGTTACTTCCATAAGCCAAAGCAACCATTCATCTTGGTTTGCATTTCTTGCTAATGTAAGGTTATTTAATTACTAAACAATGAGACTTTTATGTCACCTAAAGCTAATTAGGCTCCTCTTATTGTTACAAGGAGTATTTTTCATGTAATGACAATGAATTTATCTTTTGTGTCTTTATTAATGACTATATTCATTATAAAAACAATGCGCAAGAACCTTCCATAACATGAATTCATTCAATTCCAACAAACAATGGAGTCCTCCATCTTGATTTGCATTTGTTATTGATAATAATTGTATGAGTTCCAAAATAAAGAGTACCTCCCATCAATTCTAGTTAGTAGGGCACCTTTTTTGGTTACAAGAATACATTTGGATACATTGATGATGAAATCGGCATAGATTGCTAAACAACCTAGTATATTAATTAAATGAAAGAAATTTAATCACCATTAAAACTCTAAATCAACTTACTTCTCATCAGCGAAAGCAACGATTCATCTTGGTTTGCATTTTGTGCTGATGTAAAGTTGTTTATTTCCTAAACAGTGAGACTTTCGTATCTCCTCAAGCTAATTAGGCTCTTGTTATTGTTACAAGGAGTATTTTTCACATAATGACCATGAATTTATCTTTTATGTCTTTATTAATGACTACATTCTTTCTAAAAACAACGCCCAAGAAACTTCCATAACATGAATTCATTCAATTCCAACAAACAATGGAGTCCACCATCTTGATTTGCATTCCTTATTAATAATAAGTGGTTGAGTTCCAAAATAAAAAGTACCCTCAATCATTTCTAGTTAGTAGGGCACTACTTTTGGTTTCAAGAAAATATTTTGATACATTGATGATGAAATCAACATCTGTGGATAAACAATCTAGTATATTAATTAAATGAAAGAAATTTATACACCATTCAAATGCTAAATCAACTTACTTCAAATCAGCAAAAGCAACCATTCATCTTGGTTTGCAATTTCGTGCTAATATAAAGTTGTTGAATTCCTAAACAATGAGAATTTCTTATCACCTCAACCTAAATAAGCTCCTCTTATTGTTACAAGGTATATTATTCATGTAATGACTATGAAATTACCTTTTGTGTCTTTATTAATGGGTATATTCATTATGAAAAAAATGCACATGAATAGTCTATAACATGAATTCATTCAATTCCAACAAACAATGGAGTCCTCCATCTTGATTTGCATTAGTTATTGATAATAATTTGTTGAGTTCCAAAATAAAGAGTACCTCTTATCAGTTCTAGTTAGCAAGGCACCTCTTTTGGTTCTAAGAATATATTTTGATACATTAATGATGAAATTCACATATGTGGCTAAACAACCTAGAATATTAATTAAATGAATGAAATCTAATCACCCTTACAACACTAAATCAACTTACTTCTCATCAGCGAAAGGAATGATTCATCTTGGTTTGGATTTCGTGCTAATGTAAAGTTGTTTAATTCCTAAACAATGAGCTTTCATATCACCTAAATCTAAATAGGCTCCTCTTATTGTTACAAGGTGAATTATTCATGTAATGACTATGAAATTATCTTTTGCATCTTTATCAATAGGTATATTCATTATGAAAAAAATGCCAATGAATAGTGTATAACATGAATTCATTCAATTCCAAAAAATAATGGAGTCCACTATCTTGATTTGCATTTGTTACTGAAAATAATTGGTTGAGTTCCAAAATAAAGAGTACCTCCCATCAATTCTAGTTAGCAAGGCACCTCTTTTGGTTCCAAGAATATATTTTGATACATTAATGATGAAATTGACATATGTGGCTAAACAACCTAGAATATTAATTAAATGAATGGAATCTAATCACCATTACAACACTAAATCAACTTACTTCTCATCAGCGAAAGCAATGATTCATCTTGGTTTGGATTTCGTGCTAATGTAAAGTTGTTTAATTCCTAAACAGTGAGACTTTCATATCACCTCAACCTAATTAGGCACCTCTTATTGTTACAAGGTGTATTATTCATGTAATGACTATGAAATTATCTTTTGTGTTTTTATTAATGGGTATATTCATTATGAAAAAAATGCACATAATTATTCTATAACATGAATTCATTCAATTCCAACAAACAATGGAGACTTCCATCTTGATTTGTATTAGATATTGATAATAATTTGATGAGTTCCAAAATAAAGAGTACCTCCCATCAATTCTAGTTAGGAGGGCACCTCTTTTGGTTCCAAGAATATATTTTGATACATTGACGATGAAATTGACATATGTGGCTAAATAACCTAGAATATTAATTAAATGAAAGAAATTTAATCACCATTACAACACAAAATCAACTTACTTCTCATCAGCAAAAGTAACGATTCATCTTGGTTTGCATTTCGTGCTAATGTAAAGTTGTTTAATTCCTAAACAGTGAGACTTTTGTATCACCTTAAGCTAATTACGCTCCTCTTATTGTTACAAGGAGTATTATTGATGTAATGACAATGAAATTATCTTTCGTGTTATTATTAATGACTCTATTCAATATAAAAACAATACCCACAAACCGTCTATAACATGAATTCATTCAATTCCATCAAACAATGGAGTCCTCCATCTTGATTTGCATTAGTTATTGATAATAATTTGTTGAGTTCCAAAGTAAACAGTACCTCCCATCAATTCTAGTTAGTAGGGCACATTATTTGGTTCTAAGAACATATTTTGATACATTGATGATGACATTGACATATGTGGCTAACCAACCTAGAATATTAATTAAATGAAATAAATTTAATCACCATTACAACACAAAATCAACTTACTTCTCACCAGCGAATGCAACGATTCATCTTGGTTTGCATTTCGTGCTAATGTAAAGTTGTTTAATTCCTAAACAATGAGACTTTCATATCACCTGAAGCTAATCAGGCTCCTCTTATTGTTACAAGGAGTATTATTCGTGTAATGACTATGAAGTTATCTTTTGTGTCATAATTAAAGACTATATTCAATATAAAAACAATGCCCAAGAACCTTACATAGCATGAATTCATTCAATTCCAATTAACAATGGAGTCCTCCATCATGATTTGCATTCCTTATTGGTAATAATTGGTTGAGTTGCAAAATAAAGAGTACCTCCCATCATTTTTAGTTAGTAGGGCACCACTTTTAGTTTCGAGAAAACATTTTGATACATTGATGATGAAATTAACATATGTGGCTAAACAATCTAGTATTTTAATTAAACCAAACAAATTGAAACACCATTGAAACACAAAACCAACTTACTTCCATCAGCCAAAGCAACCATTCATATTGGTTTGCATTACGTGCTAATGTAAAGTTGTTTAATTCATAAACAATGAGACTTTCATATCACCTTAAGCTAATTAGGCTCATCTTATTGTTACAAGGAGTATTTTTCATGTAATGACCATGAATTTATCTTTTTTGTCTTTATTAATGACTACATTCTTTATAAAAACAATGCCCTAGAACCTTCTATAACATGAATTCAGTCAATTCCAACAAACAATGAAGTCCTCCATCTTGATCCGAATTGCTTATTGATAATAATTAGTTGAGTTCCAAAATAAAGAGTACCTCTAATCATTTCTAGTTAGTAGGGCACTGCTTTTGGTTTCAAGAAAACATTTTGATACATTGATGATGAAATCAACATATGTGGCTAAACAACCTAGTATATTAATTAAATCAAACAAATTGAAACACACATGAAACGCAAAACCAACTTACTTCCTTCAGCCAAAGCAACCATTCATATTGGTTTGCATTTCGTGCTAATGTAAAGTTGTTTAATTCCTAAACAATGAGACTTTCATAACACCTGAAGCTAATTGGGCTCCTCTTATTGTTACAAGGAGTATTTTTCATGTAATGACCATGAATTTATCTTTTGTGTCTTTATTAATGACTACATTCTTTATAAAAACAACAACTAAGAACCTTCCATAACATGAGTTCATTCAATTCCAACAAACAAGGGAGTCCTCCATCTTGATTTGCATTGCTTATTGATAATAATTGGTTGAGTTCCAAAATAAAGAGTACCTCCAATCATTTCTAGTTAGTAGGGCACTACTTTATGTTTCAAGAAAATATTTCGATACATTAATGATGAAATTAACATATGTGGCTAAACAACCTAGTATATTAATTAAATAAAAGAAATTTAATCTCCATTAAAACACTAAATGAACTTACTTCTAGTCAGCGAAAGCAACCATTCATCTTGGTTTGCATTTCGTGCTAATGTAAAGTTGTTTAATTCCTAAACAGTGAGACTTTCATATCACCTCAAGTTAATTAGGCTCCTTTTATTGTTACAAGGAGTATTATTCTTGTAATGGCAATGAAATTATCTTCTGTGTCATTATTAATTACTATATTCTATATCAAAACAATGCCCAAGGACCTTCCATAACAAAAATTCATTCAATTTCAACAAACAATGGAGTCCTCAAACTTGATTTGTATTCCTTATTGATAATAATTGGTTGAGTTCCAAAATAAAGAGTACCTCCCATCATTTCTAGTTAGTAGGGCACTGGTTTTGGTTTCAAGAAAACATTTTGATACCTTGATGTTGAAATCGACATAGGTGGCTAAACAACCTAGTATATTAATTAAATTAAACAAATTTAAACACCATTGAAACACAAAATCAACATACTTCCATCAGCGAAAGTAAGCATTCATCTTGATTTGCATTTCGTGCTAATGTAAAGTTATTTAATTCCTAGACTGCGATACTTTCATATCACCTCAAGCTAATTGGGCTCCTCTTATTGTTATAAGGAGTATTATTCATGTAATAACTATGAAATTATCTTTTGTATCTTTATTAATTGGTATATTCATTATGAAAAAAATGCCCATGAATAGTCTATAACATGAATTCATTCAATTCCAATAAACAATGGAGTCTTCCATCTCGATTTCCATTTGTTATTGATAATTATTGGTTGAGTTCCAAAATAAAGAGTACTTCCCATCAATTCTAGTTAGCAGGGCAGCTTTTTTGGATCCAAGAATACATTTTGATACATTGATGAAGAAATTAACAAATGTGGCTAATCAACCTAGTATATTAATTTATTGAAAGAAATTTAAACACCATTGAAACACTAAATCAACTTACTTCTCATCAGTGACAGCAACCATTCATCTTAGTTTGCATTTTGTGCTAATTTAAAGTTGTTTAATTCCTAAACAATGAGACTTTCATATCACCTCAAGCTAATTAGGCTCCTCTTATTGTTACAAGGAGTATTTTTCATGTAATGACAATGAATTTATCTTTTGTGTCTTACTAATGACTATATTCATTATAAAAACAATGCACAAGAACCTTCCATAACATGAATTCATTTAATTCCAACAAACAATAGAGGCCTCCATCTTGATTTGCATTTGTTATTGATAATAATTGTATTAGTTCCAAAATAAAGAGTACCTCTCATCAATTCTTGTTAGCAGGGCACCTCTTTTGGTTCCAAGAATACATTTTGATACAATGATGATGAAAATAACATATTTGGGTAAACAACCTAGTATATTGATTAAATGCAAGAAATTTAAACCCCATTGAAACACTAAATCAACTTTCTTCTCATCAGCGAAAGCAACCATTCATCTTGGTTTGCATTTCGTACTAATGTAAACTTGTTTAATTCCTAAACATTGAGACTTTCGTATCACCTGAAGCTAATTAGGCTCCCCTTATTGTTACAAGGAGTATTGTTCATTTATTGGCCATGAATTTATCTTTTGTGTGTTTATTAATGACTATATTCATTATAAAAGCAATGCCCAAGAACCTTCCATAACACAAATTCATTCAATTCCAACAAACAATGGAGTCCTCCATCTTCATTTGCATTCCTTATTGATAATAATTGGTTAAGTTCCAAAATAAAGAGTACCTCCCATCATTTCTAGTTAGCAAGGCAACTCTTTTTGTTCCAAAAACACATTTTGATACATTGAGGATGAAATTAACATATGTGGCAAAACAACTTAGTATATTAATGAAATGAAAGAAATTTAAACACTATTGAAACACTATATCAACATACTTCTCATCAGCTAAAGCAACCATTCATCTTGTCTTGCATTACGTGCTAATGTAACGTTATTTAATTCCTAAAGACTAAGACTTTCATATCACTTTGAGCTAATTAGGCTGCTCTTATTGTTACTAGGCGTATTTTTCATGTAATGATCGTGAAATTATCTTTTATGTCTTTATTAACGACTATATTCATTATAAAAACAATACCCTAGAACCTTCTATAACATGAATTCATTCAATTCCAACAAACAATGGAGTCCTCCATCATGATTTGCATTCCTTATTGATAATAATTGGTTGAGTTCCAAAATAAAGAATACCTCCCGTCATTTCTAGTTAATAGGGCACCATTTTTTGTTTCAAGAAAACATTTTGATACATTGATGATGAAATTAATATATGTGGCTAAACAACCTAGTATATTAATTAAACCAAACAAATTGTAACACCATTAAAACACAAAATCAACTTACTTCCATTAGCCAAAGCAACCATTCATCTTGGTTTGCATTTTGTGCTAATGTAAAGTTGTTTAATTCCTAAACAATGTGATTTTCATATCACCTCAAGTTAATTATGCTCCTCTTATTCTTACAAGGAGTATGTTTCATGTAATGACGATGAAATTATCTTTTGTATCTTTATTAACGACTATATTCATTATAAAAACAAAACGCATGAACCGTCTATAACATGAATACATTCAATTTCATCAAACAATGGAGTCCTCCGCCTTGATTTACATTTTTTATTGATAATAATTGGTTGAGTTCGAAAATAAAGAGTACCTCCCATCATTTCTAGTTAGTAGCGCACCACTTTTGGTTTCGAGAAATTATCATTGTGGCTAAACAACCTAGTATATTAATTAAATGAAAGAAATTTAAAAACCTTTGAAACACTAAATCAACTTACTTCTCATCAGCGAAAGCAACCATTCATCTTGGTTTGCATTTCGTGCTAATGTAAAGTTGTTTAATTCCTAAACAGTGAGACTTTCATATCACCTGAAACTGATTAGGCTCCTCTTAAGGTTATGAGGAGTATTGTTCTTGTATTGACCATGAATTTATCTTTGGTGTCATTATTAATGACTATATTCATTATAAAGACAATGCCCAAGATCCTTCCATAACATGAATTCATTCAATTCCAACAAACAATGGAGTCCTCGATCTTGATTTGCATTCCTTATTCATAATAATTGGTTGAGTTCCAAAATAAAGAGTACCTCCCGTCAATTCTAGTTAGCAGGGCACCTTTTTTGGTTCCAAGAATACATTTTCATACATTAATGATGAAATTAACATATGTGGCTAAACAACCTAGTATATTAATTAAACCAAACAAATTGAAACACCTTTGAAAGACAAAATCAACTTACTTCCATCAGCCAAAGCAACCATTCATCATTGTTTGCATTTTGTCTTAATGTAAAGTTGTTTAATTGCTAAACAATGAGACTTACATTTCACCTCAAGCTAATTATGCTCCACTTATTGTTACAAGGAGTATGTTTCATGTAATGACCATGAAATTATCTTTTGTATCTTTATTAATGACTATATTCAATATAAAAACAATACCCATGAACCGTCTATAACATGAATTCATTCAATTCCATCAAACAATGGAGTCCTCCATCTTGATTTGCATTTGTTATTGATAATAATTGGTTGAGTTCTAAAATAAAGAGTACCTCCCATCGATTCTAGTTAGCAGGGCACCTCTTTTGGTTCCAAGAACACATTTTCATACATTGATGATGAAATTAACATATGTGGCTAAACAACTTAGTATATTAATTAAATGAAAGAAATTTAAACACCATTGAAACACTAAATCAACTTACTTCTCATTAGCCAAAGCAACCATTCATCTTGGTTTGTATTTTATGCTAATGTAAAATTGTTTGATTCCTAAACAATGAGACTTTCATATCACCTCAAGCTAATTAGGCTCCTCTTATTGTTACAAGGATTATTTTTCATGTAATGACCAAGAATTTATCTTTTGTGTCTTTATTAATGACTATATTCTTTATAAAAACAACGCCCAAGAACCTTCCATAACATGAATTCATGCAATTCCAACAAACAATGGAGTCCTCGATCTTGATTTGCATTTGTTACTGAAAATAATTGGTTGAGTTCCTAAATAAAGAGTACCTCCTATCAATTCTAGTTAGCAGGGCACCTCTTTTGGTTCCGAGAATATATTTTGATACATTGATGATGAAATTAACATATGTGGCTAAACAAACTAGTATATTAATTAAATGAAGGAAATTTAAACACCATGAAACACTAAATCAACTTAATTCTCATCAGTGAAAGCAACCATTCATCTTGTTTTGCATTTTGTGCTAATGTAAAGTGGGTTAATTCCTAAACAATGAGCTTTCATATCACCTAAATCTAAATAGGCTCCTCTTATTGTTACAAGGTGTATTATTCACGTATTGACTATGAAATTATCTTTTGCGTCTTTATTAATGGGTATATTCATTATGAAAAAAATGCCAATGAATAGTCTATAACATGAATTCATTCAATTCCAACAAACAATGGAGTCCACTATCTTGATTTGCATTTGTTACTTAAAATAATTGGTTGAATTCCAAAATAAAGAGTACCTCCCATCAATTCTAGTTAGCAGGGTACCTCTTTTGGTTCCAAGAATACATTTTGATACATTGATGATGAAATTAACATATGTGGCTAAACAACCTAGTATATTAATTAAATGAAAGAAATTTAAACACCATTGAAACACTAAATTAACTTACTTATCATCAGTGACAGCAACCATTCATCTCGTTTTGCATTTTGTGCTAATGTAAAGTTGTTTCATTCCTAAACAATGAGACTTTCGTATCACCTCAAGCTAATTAGTCTCCTCTTACTGTTACAAGGTGTATTATTCATGTTATAACTATCAAATTATCTTTTGTGTCTTTATTAATGGGTATATTCATTACGAAAAAAATGCCCATGAATAGTCTATAACATGAATTCATTCAATTCCAACAAAAAATGGAGTCCTCCATCTTCATTTGCATTTGTTATTGATAATAATTGGTTGAGTTCTAAAATAAAGAGTACCTCCCATCAATTCTAGTTAGCAGGGCACCTCTTTTGGTTCCAAGAACACATTTTCATACATTAATGATGAAATTAACATATATGACTAAACAACCTAGTATATTAATTAAACCAAACAAATTCAAACACCAATGAAAGACAAAATCAACTTACTTCCATCAGCCAAAGCAACCATTCATCATGGTTTGCATTTTGTCTTAATGTAAAGTTGTTTAATTCCTAAACAATGAGACTTACATTTCACCTCAAGCTAATTATGCTCCTCTTATTGTTACAAGGAGTATGTTTCATGTAATGACTATGAAATTATCTTTTGCATCTTTATTAATGACTATATTCATTATAAAAACAATATCCATGAACCGTCTATAACATGAATTCATTCAATTCTATCAAACAATGGAGTCCTCCATCGGATTTGCATTTGTTATTGATAATAATTGGTTGAGTTCAAAAATAAAGAGTACCACCCATCAATTCTAGTTAGCAGGGCACCTCTTTTGGTTCCGAGAACACATTTTGATACATTGATGATGAAATTAACATATGTGGCTAAACAACCTAGTATATTAATTAAATGAAAGAAATTTAAACACCATTGAAACACTGAATCAACTTACTTCTCAACAGTGAAAGCAACCATTCATCTTGTTTTGCATTTTGTGCTAATGTAAAGTTGGTTAATTCCTAAACAATGAGCTTTCATATCACCTAAATCTAAATAGGCTCCTCTTATTGTTACAAGGTGTATTATTCAAGTAATTACTATGAAATTATCTTTTGCGTCTTTATTAATGGGTATATTCATTATGAAAAAAATGCTAATGAATAGTCTATAACATGAATTCATTCAATTCCAACAAATAATGGAGTTCCACTATCTTGATTTGCATTTGTTACTGAAAATAATTGGTTGAGTTCCAAAATAAAGAGTACCTCCCATCAATTCTAGTTAGCAGGGCTCCTCTTTTGGTTCCAAGAATACATTTTGATACATTGATAATGAAATTAACATATGTGGCTAAACAACCTTGTATATTAATTAAATGAAAGAAATTTAAACACCATTGAAAAACTAAATCAACTTACTTCTCATCAGTGAAAGCAACCATTCATCTTGTTTTGCATTTTGTGCTAATGTAAAGTTGATTAATTCCTAAAGAATGAGACTTTCATATCACCTCAAGCTAATTAGTCTCCTCTTTCTGTTACAAGGTGTATTATTCTTATAATAACTATGAAATTATCTTTTGTGTCTTTATTAATGGGTATATTCATTATGAAAAAAAATGCCCATGAATAGTCTATAACATGAATTCATTCATTTCCAGCAAACAATGGAGTCCTCCATCTTGATTTGCATTTGTTATTGATAATAATTGGTTGAGTTCTAAAATAAAGAGTACCTCCCATCAATTCTTGTTAGCAGGGTACCTCTTTTGGTTCCAAGAACACATTTTCATACATTGATGATGAAATTAACATATGTGGCTAAACAACCTAGTATATTAATGAAACCAAACAAATTGAAACACCATTGAAAGACAAAATCAACTTAGTTCCATCAGCTAAAGCAACCATTCTTCATGGTTTGCATTTTGACTTAATGTAAAGTTGTTTAATTGCTAAACAATGAGACTTACATTTCTCCTCAAGGTAATTATGCTCCTCTTATTGTTACAAGGAGTATGTTTCATGTAATGACCATGAAATTATCTTTTGTATCTTTATTAATGACTATATTCATTATAAAAACAATACCCATGAACCGTCTATAACATGAATTTATTAAATTCCATCAAACAAAGGAGTCCTCCATCTTGATTTGCATTTGTTATTGATAATAATTGGTTGAGTTCTAAAATAAAGAGTACCTCCCATCAATTCTTGTTAGCAGGGTACCTCTTTTGGTTCCAAGAACACATTTTCATACATTGATGATGAAATTAACATATGTGGCTAAACAACCTAGTATATTAATGAAACCAAACAAATTGAAACACCATTGAAAGACAAAATCAACTTAGTTCCATCAGCTAAAGCAACCATTCTTCATGGTTTGCATTTTGACTTAATGTAAAGTTGTTTAATTGCTAAACAATGAGACTTACATTTCTCCTCAAGGTAATTATGCTCCTCTTATTGTTACAAGGAGTATGTTTCATGTAATGACCATGAAATTATCTTTTGTATCTTTATTAATGACTATATTCATTATAAAAACAATACCCATGAACCGTCTATAACATGAATTTATTAAATTCCATCAAACAAAGGAGTCCTCCATCTTGATTTGCATTTGTTATTGATAATAATTGGTTGAGTTCTAAAATAAAGAGTACCTCCCATTGATTCTAGTTAGCAGCGTATCTCTTTTGGTTCCAAGAACACATTTTGATACATTGATGATGAAATTAACATATGTGGCTAAACAACTTAGTATATTAATTAAATGAAAGAAATTTAAACACCATTGAAACACTAAATCAACTTACTTCTCATCAGCCAAACCAACCATTCATCTTGGTTTGTATTTTGTGCTAATGTAAAGTTGTTTAATTCCTAAACAATGAGACTTTCATATCACCTCAAGCTAATTGGGCTCCTCTTATTGTTACAAGGATTATTTTTCATGTAATGAACAAGAATTTATCTTTTGTGTCTTTATTAATGACCATATTCTTTATAAAAACAATGCCCAAGAACCTTCCATAACATGAATTCATTCAATTCCAACAAACAATGGAGTCCTCCATCTTGCTTTCCATTCCTTATTGATAATAATTTGTTGAGTTCCAAAATAATGAGTACCTCCAATCATATCCAATTTGTAGGGCACAACTTTTGGATTCAAGAAAACATTTTGATACAATGATGATGAAATCAACATATGTGGCTATGCAACCTAGTATATTAATTAAATCAAACAAAGTGAAACACCATTGAATCACAAAATCAACTTACTTCCATCAGCTAAAGCAACCATGCATCTTGGTTTGTATTTCGTGCTAATTTAAAGTTGTTTGATTCCCAAAGAATAAGACTTTCTTATCACCTCAAGCTAATTATGCTCCTCTTATTGTTAAAAGGAGTATGTTTCATGTAATGACCATGAAATTATCTTTTGTATCTTTATTAACGACTATATTCATTAGAAAAACAAAACCCATGAACCGTCTATAACGTGAATTCATTCAATTCCATCAAACAATGGAGTCCTCCATCTTGATTTGCATTTGCTATTGACAATAATTGGTTGAGTTTCAAAACAAAGAGTACCTCCCATCAATTCTAGTTGGCAGGGCACCTCTTTTGGTTCCAAGAATACATTTTGATACAATGATGATGAAAAAGACATATGTGGCTAAACAACCTAGTTTATTGATTAAATGAAAAAAATTTAAACCCCATGCAAACACTAAATCAACTTACTTCTCATCAGCAAAAGCAACCATTCTTCTTGGTTTGCATTTCATACTAATGTAAAGTTGTTTAATTCCTAAACAATGAGACTTTTATATCACCTGAAGCTAATTAGGCTCCTCTTATTGTTACAAGGATTATTTTTCACGTAATGACCATGAATTTATCTTTTATGTCTTTATTAATGACTATATTCTTTATAAAAACAACGCCCAAGAACCTTCCATAACATGAATTCATTCAATTCCAACAAACAATGGAGTCCTCCCTCTTGATTTCCATTCATTATTGATAATAATTTGTTGAGTTCCAAAATAAGGAGTACCTCTAATCATTTCTAGTTAGTAGGGCACAACTGTTGGTTTGAAGAAAATATTTTCTTACATTGATGATGAAATCAACATGTGGCTAAGCAACCTAGTATATTAATTAAATCAAACAAAGTGAAACACCATTGAAACACAAAGTCAACTTACTTCCATCAACCAAAGTAACCATGCATCTTAGTTTGCATTTCCTGCTAATGTAAAGTTGTTTAATTCCTAAACAATGAGACTTTCATAACTCCTCAAGCTAATTATGCTCCTCTTATTCTTACAAGGAGTATGTTTCATGTAATGACCATGAAATTATCTTTTGTATCTTTATTAATGACTATATTCATTATAAAAACAATACCCATGAACCGTCTATAACGTGAATTCATTCAATTCCATCAAACAATGGAGTCCTCCATCTTGATTTGCATTTGTTATTGATAATAATTAGTTGAGTTCCAAAATAAAGAGTACCTCCCATCATTTCTAATTAGTAGGGCACCACGTTTGGTTTCGAGAAAACATTTTGATGCATTGATGATGAAATTAACATATGTGGCTAAACAATCTAGTATATTATTTAAATCAAGCTAATTGAAACACTAAATCAGCTTACTTCTCATCAGGCGCAGCAACGATTCATCTTGGTTTGCATTAAATGTAAAGTTGTTTAATTCCTAAACAATGACACTTTCATATCACCTCAAGCTAATTAGGCTCCTCTTATTGTTATAAGGAGTATTAGTCATGTAATGACTATGAAATTATCTTTTATGTCTTTATTAATGGGTATATTCATTATGAAAGAAATGCATATGAATAGTCTTTAACATGAATTTATTCAATCCCAACAAACAATGGAGTCTTCCATCTTGATTTGCATTTGTTACTGATAATTATTGGTTGAGTTCCGAAATAAAGAGAACTTGCCATCGATTCTAATTAGCAGGGCAACTCTTTTGGTTCCAAGAATACATTTTGATACATTGATGATAAAAATAACATATGTGGCTAAACAACCTAGTATATTAATTAAATGAAAGAAATTTAAATACCATTGAAATACTAAATAAACTTACTTCTCATCAGCGAAAGCAACCATTCTTCTTGGTTTGCATTTCGTGCTAATGTAAAGTTGTTTAATTCCTAAAGAGTGAGAATTTCATATCACCTCAAGCTAGATAGGCTCCTCTTATTGTTACAAGGAGTATTATTCATGTAATGACTATGAAATTATCTTTTGTGTGTTTATTAATGACTACATTCATTATAAAAGCAACGCCCATGAACCTTTCATAATATGAAGTCATTCAATTTCAACAAACAATGGAGTCCTCCATCTTGATTTCCATTCCTTATTGAGAATAATTTGTTGAGTTCCAAAATAAAGAGTACTTCCCATCATTTCTAGTTAGTAAGGTACCACATTTGGTGTCAAGAACACATTTTGCTACATTGATGATGACATTAAAATATGTGGCTAAACAACCTAGTATATTAATTACACCAAACAAATTGAAACACCATTAAAATACAAAATCAACTTACTTTCATTAGCAAAAGCAACCATTCATCTTGGTTTGCATTTTGTGCTAATGTAAAGTTGTTTAATTACTAAACAATGAGACTTACATATCACCTCAAGCTAATTATGCTCCTCATATTCTTACAAGGAGTATGTTTCATGTAATGACCATGAAATTATGTTTTGTATCTTTATTAATGACTATATTCATTATTAAAACTATATCCATGAACCGTCTATAACATGAATTCATTCAATTTCATCAAACAATGTAGTCCTCCATCTTTATTTGCATTTGTTATTGACAATATTTGGATGAGTTCCAAAATAAAGAGTACCTCCTATCAATTTTAGTTAGCAGGGCACCTCTTTTGGTTCCAAGAATACATTTTGATACAATGATGATGAAAATAACATATGTGGCTAAACAACCTAGTGTATTGATTAAATGAAGGAAATTTAAGCCCCATTGAAACACTAAATCAACTTACTTCTTGGTTTACATTTCGTCCTAATGTAAATTTGTTTAATTCCTAAACAATGAGACTTTCATATCACCTGCAGCTAATTAGGCTCCCCTTATTGTTACAAGGAGTATTGTTCATGTATTGACCATGAATTTATCTTTTATTTCTTTATTGATGACTATATTCATTATAAAAACAATGCCCAAGAACATTCCATAACATGAATTCATTCAATTCCAACAAACAATGGAGTCCTTGATCTTGATTTGCATTCCTTATTGATAATCATTGGTTGAGTTCCAAAATAAAGAGTAGCCCCCATCATTTCTAGTTAGCAGGGCTACTCTTTTTCTTCCAAAAACACATGTTGATATATTGAGGATGAAATTAACATATGCTGCAAGACAACCTTGTATATTAATGAATTGAAAGAAATTTAAACACTATTGAAACACTAAATCAACATACTTCTCATCAGCTAAAGCAATTATTCATCTAGTCTTGCATTTCGTGCTAATGTAAAGTTGTTTAATTCCTAAAGACTAAGACTTTCATATCACTTCAAGCTAATTGGGCTCCTCTTATTGCTAGAAGGTGTATTTTTCATGTAATGATCATGAAATTATCTTTTGTGTCTTTATTAATGACTATATTCATTATAAAAACAATGCCCACGAACCTTCCATAACATGAATTCATCCAATTCCAACAAATAATGGAGTCCTCCAACTTGATTTGCATTTATTATTGATAATAATTGGTCAAATTCCAAAATAAATAGTACCTCCCATCAATTTTAGTTAGCAGGGCACCTATTTTGGTTCCAAGAATATATTTCGATATATTGATGATGAAATTAACATATGTGGTTAAACAACCTTGTATATTAATTAAATGAAAGAAATTTAAACACCATTAAAACAGTAAATCAACTTACTTCTCATTAGGAAAAGCAACCATTGATCTTGGTTTCCATTTTGTGCTAATGTTAAGTTGTTTAATTCCTAAACAATGAGACTTTCATATCACCTGAAGCTAATTAGTCTGCTCTTATTGTTACAACGAGTGTTTTTCATGTAATGACCATGAATTTATCTTTTGTGTCATTATTAATGACTATATTCTTTAAAAAACAATGCCCAAGAACCTTCCATAACATGAATTCATTCAATTCCAACAAACAATGGTGTCCTCCATCTTGATTTGCATTCCTTATGGATAATAATTGGATGAGTTCCAAAATAAAGAGTACCTCCAATCATTTCTATTTACTAGCGCACTACTTTTCGTTTCAAGAAAATATTTTAATACATTGATGATGAAATCCACATATAAACAACCTAATATATTAATTAAATCAAACAAATTAAAACACCATTGAAACACAAAATCAACTTACTTCTATTAGCCAAAGCAACCATTCATCTTGCTTTGCATTTCGTGAGATTGTAAGGTTGTTTAATTCCTAAACAATTACACTTTCATATCACTTTAAGCTAAATAGGCTCCTCTTATTGTTACAAGGAGTATTTTTCATGTAATGACAATGAATTTATCTTTTGTGTCTTTATTAATGACTATATTCATTATAAAAACAATGCCCAAGAACCTTGCGTAACATGAATTCATCCAATTCCAACAAACAATGGAGTCCTCCATCTTGATTTGCATTTGTTATTGATAATAATTGGATTAGTTCCAAAATAAAGAGTACCTGAAATCAATTCTTGTTAGCAGGGCACCGCTTTTGGTTCCAAGAATACATTTTGATACAATTATGATGAAAATAACATGTGGCTAAACAACCTAGTATATTGATTAAATGAAAGAAATTTAAACCCTATTGAAACACTAAATCAACTTACTTCTTGGTTTGCATTTCGTACTAATGTAAAGTTATTTCATTCCTAGAGACTAAGACTTTCATATCACAACGAGCTAATTAGGCTCCTCTTATTGTTACAAGGTGTATTTTTCATGTAATGACCATGAAATTATCCTTTGTGTCTTTATTAATGACTATATTCATTATAAAACAATGCCCAAGAACCTTCCATAACATGAATTCATTTAATTCCAACAAACAATGGAATCCACCATCTTGATTTGCATTCTTTGTTGATAATAATTGGATTAGTTCCAAAAAAAAGAGTACCTCCCATCAATTCTTGTTAGCAGGGCACCTTTTTTGGTTCCAAGAATACATTTTGATACAATGATGATGAAAATAACATACGTGGCTAAACAACCTAGTATATTGATTAAATGAAAGAAATTTAAACCCCATTGAAACACTAAATCAACTTACTTCTCATCAGCGAAAGCAACTATTCATCTTGGTTTGCATTTCATACTAATGTAAAGTTGTTTAATTCCTAAAAATTGAGACTTTCCTATCACTTGAAGCTAATTAGACTCCTTTATTGTTACAAGGAGTATTATTGTTCATGTATTGACCATGAATTTATCTTTTGTGTCTTTATTAATGACTATATTCATTATAAAAGCAATGCCCAACAGCCTTCCATAACATGAATTCATTCAATTCCAACAAACAATGGAGTCCTCCATCTTGATTTGCATTCCTTATTGATAATAATTGGTTGAATTCCAAAATAAAGAGTACCTCCCATCATTTCTAGTTTGCAGGGCTACTCTTTTTGTTCCAAAAACACATTTTGATACATTGAGGATGAAATTAACATATATGGCAAAACAACTTAGTATATTAATGAAATGAAAGAAATTTAAACACTATTGAAACACTATATCAACATACTTCTCATCAGCTAAAGCAACCATTCATCTTGTCTTGCATTTCGTGCTAATGTAAAGTTATTTCATTCCTAAAGACTAAGACTTTCATATCACTTCAAGCTAATTAGGCTCCTCTTATTGTTACAAGGTGTATTTTTCAGGTAATGACCATGAAATTATCCTTTGTGTCTTTATTAATGACTATATTCATTATAAAACAATGCCCAAGAACCTTCCGTAACATGAATTCATTTAATTCCAACAAACAATGGAGTCCACCATCTTGATTTACATTCTTTGTTAATAATAATTGGATTAGTTCCAAAAAAAAGAGTACTTCCCATCAATTCTTGTTAGCAGGACACCTCTTTTGGTTCTAAGAATACATTTTGATACAATGATGATAAAAATAACATATGTGGCTAAACGACCTCGTATATTTATTAAATGAAAGAAATTTAAACCCTATTGAAACACTAAATCAACTTACTTCTCATCAGCGAAAGCAACTATTCATCTTGGTTTGCACTTCGTACTAATGTAAAGTTGTTTAATTTCTAAACATTGAGACTTTCATTTCACCTGAAGCTAACTAGGCTCCCTTATTGTTACAAAGAGTATTGTTCATGTATTGACCATGAATTTATCTTTTGTGTCTTTATTAATGACTATATTCAATAGAAAAACAATGCCCAAAAGCCTTCCATAACACGAATTCTTTCAATTCCAACAAACAATGGAGCCCTCCATCTTGATTTGCATTGCTTATTGATAATAATTGGTTGAATTCCAAAATAAAGAGTACCTCCCATCATTTCTAGTTAGCAGGGCTACTCTTTTTGTTCCAAAAACACATTTTGATACATTGAGGAAATTAACATATGTGACAAAACAACTTAGTATATTAATGAAATGAAAGAAATTTAAACACTATTGAAACACTATATCAACATACTTCTCATCAGCTAAAGCAACCATTCATCTTGTCTTGCATTACGTGCTAATGTAAAGTTATTTCATTCCTAAAGACTAAGACTTTCATATCACTTCGAGCTAATTAGGCTCCTCTTATTGTTACAAGGTGTATTTTTCATGTAATGACCATGAAATTATCCTTTGTGGCTTTATTAATGGCTATATTGATTATAAAAACAATGCCCAAGAACCTTGCGTAACATGAATTCTTTCAATTCCAACAAACAATGGAGTCCTCCATCTTGATTTCCATTTGTTATTGATAATAATTGGATTAGTTCCAAAATAAAGAGTACCTCCCATCAATTCTTGTTAGTAAGGCACATCTTTTGGTTCCAAGAATACATTTTGATATAATGATGATGAAAATAAAATATGTGGCTAAACAACCTAGTATATTGATTAAATGAAAAACATTCAAAACCCATTGAAACACTAAATCAACTTACTTCTCATCAGCAAAAGCAACCAATCTTCTTGGTTTGCATTTCATACTAATGTAAAGTTGTTTAATTCCTAAACAATGAGACTTTCATATCACCTGAAGCTAATTAGGCTCCCCTTATTGTTACAAGGAATATTGTTCATGTATTGACCATGAATTTATCTTTTGTGTTTTTATTGATGACTATATTCATTATAAAAATAATGCCCAAGAACCTTCCATAACATGAATTCATTCAATTCCAACAAACGATGGAATCCTCCATGTTGATTTGCATTCCTTATTGATAATAATTGGTTGAGTTCCAAAATAAAGAGTACCTCACATCATTTCTAGTTAGCAGGGCACCACTTTTGGTTTCGAGAAAACATTTTGATACATTGACGATTAAATTAACATATGTGGCTAAACAATCTAGTATATTATTTAAATCAAGCAAATTGAAACACTAAATCAACTTACTTCTCATCAGGCACAGCAACCATTCATCTTGGTTTGCATTTAATGTAAAGTTGTTTAATTCCTAAACAATGACACTTTCATATCACCTCAAGCTAATTAGGCTCCTCTTATTGTTATAAGGAGTATTATTCATGTAATGACTATGAAATTATCTTTTGTGTCTTTATTAATGGGTATATTCATTATGAAAAAAATGCCCATGAATAGTCTATAACATGAATTCATTCAATCCCAACAAACAATGTAGTCTTCCATCTTGATTTGCATTTGTTACTGATAATTATTGGTTGAGTTCCAAAACAAAGAGTACTTCCTATCAATTCTAATTAGCAGGGCAACTCTTTTGGTTCCAAGAATACATTTTGATACATTGATGATAAATATAACATATGTGGCTAAACAACCTAGTATATTAATTAAATGAAAGAAATTTGAATACCATTGAAACACTAAATCAAATTACTTCTCATCAGCGAAAGCAACCATTCTTCTTGGTTTGCATTTCATGCAGATGTAAAGTTGTTTAATTCCTAAACAGTGAGAATTTCATATCACCTCAAGCTAGATAGGCTCCTCTTATTGTTATAAGGAGTATTATTCATGTAATGACTATGAAATTATCTTTTGTCTTTATTAATGACTATATTCTTTATAAAAACAATGCCCATGAACCTTTCATAACATGAAGTCATTCAATTTCAACAAACAATGGAGTCCTCCATCTTGATTTCCATTCCTTCTTGATAATAATTTGTTGAGTTCCAAAATAAAGAGTACCTCCAATCATTTCTAGTTAGTAGGGCACTACTTTTGGTTTCAAGAAAACACTTTGATACAATGATGATGAAATTAACATATGTGGCTAAACAACCTAGTATATTACTTAAATCAAACAAAGTGAAACACCATTGAAACACAAAATCAACTTACTTCCATCAGCCAAAGCAACCATTCATCTTGGTTTGCATTTTGTGGTCAATGTAAAGTTGTGTAATTCCTAAACAATGAGTCTTTCATATCACCTCAAGCTAATTATGCTCCTCTTATTGTTACAAGGAGTATATTTCATGTAATGACCATGAAATTATCTTTGTCTCTTTATTAATGGGTATATTCATTATGAAAAAAATGCCCATGAATAGTCTAGAACATGAATTCATTCAATTGCAACAAACAATGGAGTCTTCCATGTTGATTTGCATTTGTTATTGATAATTATTATTTGAGTTAGAAAATAAAGAGAACTACCCATCAATTCTAGTTAGGAGGGCACCTCTTTTGGTTCCAAGAACACATTTTCATACATTGATGATGAAATTAACATATGTGGCTAAACAACCTAGTATGTTGATTAAATGAAAGAAATGTAAATACCATTAAAACACTAATTCAACTTACTTCTCATCAACGAAAGCAACCATTCATCTTGGTTTGCATTTCGTGCTAATGTAAAGTTGTTTAATTCCTAAACAATGAGACTTTCATATCACCTCAAGCTAATTATGCTCCTCTTATTCTTACAAGGAGTATGTTTCATGTAATGACCATGAAATTATATTTTGTATCTTTATCAATGACTATATTCATTATGAAAACAATACCCATGAACCGTCTATAACATGAATTCATTCAATTCCATCAAACAATGGAGCCCTCCATCTTGATTTGCATTTGTTATTGATAATAATTGGTTGACTTCAAAAATAAAGAGTACCTCCCATCATTTCTAGTTAGTAGGGCTACTCTTTCCTTTCGAGAACACATTTTCATACATTGATGATGAAATTAACATATGTGGCTAAACAACCTAGTATATTGATTAAATGAAAGAAATTTAAACACCATTGAAACACAAAATCAACTTACTTCTCATCAGTGAAAGCAACCATTCATCTTGGTTTGCATTTCATGCTAATCTAAAGTTGTTTAATTTCTAAACAATGAGACTTTCATATCACCTCAAGCTAAATAGTCTCCTCTTATTGTTACAAGGTGTATTATTCATGTAATGACTATGAAATTATCTTTTGTGTCTTTATTAATGGGTATATTCATTATGAAAAAAATGCCCATGAATAGTCTATAACATGAATTCATTCAATTCCAAAAAACAATGGAGTCCTCCATCTTGATTTGCATTTGTTATTGATAATAATTGGTTGAGTTCCAAAATAAAGATTACCTCCCATCAATTCTAGTTAGCAGGGCACCTATTTTGTTTCCAAGAACACATTTTCATACATTGATGATGACATTATACATATGTGGCTAAACAACCTAGTATATTAATTAAATGAAAGAAATTTAAACACCATTAAAACACTAAATCAACTTACTTCTCATCAGCCAAAGCAACCATTCATCTTGGTTTGCATTTTGTGCTAATGTAAAGTTGTTTAATTCCTAAACAATGAGACTTTCATATCACCTCGAGGTAATTAGTCTCCTCTTATTGTTACAAGGAGTATTTTTCATGTAATGACAATGAATTTATCTTTTGCGTCTTTATTAATGACTATATTCTTTATAAAAAGAAAGCCCAAGAACCTTTCATAACATGAATTCATTCAATTCCAACAAACAATGGGGTCCTCCATCTTGAGTTGCATTCCTTATTGATAGTAAGTGGTTGAGTTCCAAAATAAAGAGTACCCCCAATAATTTCTAGTTAGTAGGGCATTACTTTTGGTTTCAAGAAAACATTTTGATACATTGATAATGAAATCAACATATGTGGCTAAAGAACCTATTATATTAATTGAATCAAACAAATTGAAACACAAAATCAACTTACTTCCATCAGCCAAAGCAACCATTCATCTTCGTTTGCATTTTGTGCCAATGTAAAGTTGTGTAATTCCTAAACAATGAGTCTTTCATATCACCTCAAGCTAATTATGCTCTTCTTATTGTTACAAGGAGTATATTTCATGTAATGACCATGGAATTATCTTTGTCTCTTTATTAATGGGTATATTCATTATGAAAAAAATGCCCATGAATAGTCTATAACATGAATTCATTCAATTGCAACAAACAATGGAGTCTTCCATGTTGATTTGCATTTGTTATTGATAATTATTGTTTGAGTTAGAAAATAAAGAGAAGTACCCATCAATTCTAGTTAGCAGGGCACCTCTTTTGGTTCCCAGAACACATTTTCATACATTGATGATGAAATTAACATATGTGGCTAAACAACCTAGTATGTTGATTAAATGAAAGAAATGTAAATACCATTGAAACACTAATTCAACTTACTTCTCATCAACGAAAGCAACCATTCATCTTGGTTTGCATTTCGTGCTAATGTAAAGTTGTTTAATTCCTAAACAATGAGACTTTCATATCGCCTCAAGCTAATTATGCTCCTCTTATTCTTACAAGGAGTATGTTTCATGTAATGACCATGAAATTATCTTTTGTATCTTTATTAATGGCTATCTTAATTGTAAAAACAATACACATGAACTGTCTATAACATAAATTCGTTCAATTCCATCAAACAATGGAGTCCTCCATCTTGATTTGCATTTGTTATTGATAATAATTGGTTGACTTAAAAATAAAGAGTACCTCCCATCAATTTTATTTAGCAAGGCACAACTTTTGGTTTCAAGAAAACATTTTGATACATTGATGATGAAATCAACATATGTGGCTAAACAACCTAGTATATTAATTAAATCAAACAAAGTGAAACACCATTGAAATACAAAATCAACTTACTTCCATCAGTTAAAGCAACCATGCATCTTGGTTTGCATTTCGTGCTAATTTAAAGTTGTTTAATTCCAAAAATGAGACTTTCATATCATCTCAAACTAATTATGCTCCTCTTATTCTTACAAGGAGTATGTTTCATGTAATGACCATCAAATTATCTTTTGTATCTTTATTAACGACTATATTCATTATAAAAACAATACCCATGAACTGTCTATAACGTAAATTCATTCAATTCCATCAAACAATGGAGTCCTCCATCTTGATTTGCATTTGTTATTGATAATAATTGGTTGACTTAAAAAATAAAGAGTACCTCCCATCATTTCTAGTTAGTAGGGCTACTCTTTCCTTCCGAGAACACATTTTCATACATTGATGATGAAATTAACATATGTGCATAACAAACCTAGTATATTAATTAAATGAAAGAAATTTAAACACCATTGAAACACAACATCAACTTACTTCTCACCAGTGAAAGCAACCATTCATCTTGGTTTACATTTCGTGCAAATGTAAAGTTGTTTAATTCTAGTTAGTAGGGCTACTCTTTCCTTCCGAGAACACATTTTCATACATTGATGATGAAATTAACATATGTGGATAAACAACCTAGTATATTAATTAAATGAAAGAAATTTAAACACCATTGAAACACAACATCAACTTACTTCTCACCAGTGAAAGCAACCATTCATCTTGGTTTGCATTTCATGCTAATGTAAAGTTGTTTAATTCCTAAACAATGAGACTTTCATATCACCTCAAGCTAAATAGTCTCCTCTTATTGTTACAAAGTGTATTATTCATGTAATGACTATGAAATTATCTTTTGTGTCTTTATTAATGGGTACATTCATTATGAAAAAAATGCCCATGAATATTATATAACATGAATTCATTCAATTCCAAAAAACAATGGAGTCCTCCATCTTGATTTGCATTTGTTATTGATAATAATTGGTTGAGCTCCAAAATAAAGAGTACCTCCGATCATTTCTAGTTAGTAGGGCACCACATTTGGTTTCAAGAACACATTTTGCTACATTGATGATGACATTAATATATGTGGCTAAACAACCTAGTATATTAATTAAACCAAACAAATTGAAACACCATTGAAACACAAAATCAACTTACTTCCCTCAGCAAAAGCAACCATTCATCTTGGTTTGCATTTTGTGCTAATGTAAAGTTGTTTAATTACTAAACAATGAGACTTACATACCACCTCAACTTAATTATGCTCCTCATATTCTTACAAGGAGTATGTTTCATGTAATGACCATGAAATTATGTTTTGTATCTTTATTAATAATTATATTCATTATTAAAACTATATCCATGAACCGCCTATAACATGAATTCATTCAATTCCATCAAACAATGGAGTCCTCCATCTTGATTTGCATTTGTTATTGACAATATTTGGATGAGTTCCAAAATAAAGAGTACCTCCCATCAATTCTAGTTAGCAGGGCACCTCTTTTGGTTCCAAGAATACATTTTGATACAATGATGATGAAAATAACATATGTGGCTAAACAACCTAGTGTATTGATTAAATGAAAGAAATTTAAACCCCATTGAAACACTAAATCAACTTACTTCAAGGATTGCATTTCTTACTAATGTAAATTTGTTTAATTCCTAAACAATGAGACTTTCATATCACCTGCAGCAAATTAGGCTGCCCTTATTGTTACAAGGAGTATTGTTCATGTATTGACCATGAATTTATCTTTTGTTTCTTTATTGATGACTATATTCATTATTAAAACAATGCCCAAGAACATTCCATAACATGAATTCATTCAATTCCAACAAACAATGGAGTCCTCGATCTTCATTTGCATTCCTTATTGATAATAATTGGTTGAGTTCCAAAATAAAGAGTACCTCCCATCATTTCTAGTTAGCAGGACTACTCTTTTTCTTCCAAAAACACATTTTGATACATTGAGGATGAAATTAACATATATGGCAAGTCGACCTTGTATATTAATGAATTGAAAGAAATTTAAACACTATTGAAACACTAAATCAACATACTTCTCATCAGCTAAAGTAACTATTAATCTAGTTTTGCATTTCGTGCTAATGTAAAGTTGTTTAATTCCTAAAGACTAAGACTTTCATATCACTTCAAGCTAATTGGGCTCCTCTTATTGCTAGAAGGTGTATTTTTCATGTAATGACCATGAAATTATCTTTTGTGTCTTTATTAACGACTATGTTCATTATAAAAACAATGCCCACGAACCTTCCATAACATGAATTCATCCAATTCCAACAAATAATGAAGTCCTCCAACTTGATTTGCATTTGTTATTGATAATAATTGGTTGAATTCCAAAATAAAGAGTACCTCCCATCAATTCTAGTTAGCAAGGCACCTATTTTGGTTCCAAGAATATATTTCGATATATTGATGATGAAATTAACATATGTGGCTAAACAACCTTGTATATTAATTAAATGAAAGATATTTAAACACCATTAAAACGGTAAATCAACTTACTTCTCATCAGCAAAAGCAACCATTCATCTTGGTTTCCATTTTGTGCAAATGTTAAGTTGTTTAATTCCTAAACAATGAGACTTTCATATCACCTGAAGCTAATTAGTCTCCTCTTATTGTTACAAGGTGTATTTTTCATGTAATGACCATGAATTTATCTTTTGTGTCTTTATTAATGACTATATTCTTTATAAAAACAAAGCCCAAGAACCTTCCATAACATGAATTCATTCAATTCCAACAAACAATGGAGTCCTCCATCTTGATTTCCATTCCTTATTGATAATAATTGGTTGAGTTCCAAACTAAAGGGTACCTCCATACGTTGATGATGATATCAACATATGTGGCTAAACAACCTATTATATTAATAAAATGAAAGAAATTTAAACACTATTGAAACACTATATCAACATACTTCTCATCAGCTAAAGCAACCATTCATCTTGTCTTGCATTTCGTGCTAATGTAAAGTTATTTCATTCCTAAAGACTAAGACTTTCATATCACTTCGAGCTAATTAGGCTCCTCTTATTGTTACAAGGTGTATTTTTCATGTAATGACCATGAAATTATCCTTTGTATCTTTATTAATGACTATATTCATTATAAAACAATGCCCAAGAACCTTCCATAACATGAATTCATTTAATTCCAACAAACAATGGAGTCCTCCATCTT
>JAHLGO010000209.1:7878-33890 GCA_020615895.1 Ceriops decandra | reverse complement strand
TGTGAAGTTATTTAATTCCTAAATAATGAGACTTTTAAATCAACTCAAGCTAATTAGTCTCCTTTTATCGTTAGAAGGAGTGTTTTTCATGCAATGACCATGAAATTATCATTTGTGTCTGTAGTAATGGGTATATTCGTTATGAAAACAATGCCCATGAACCATCCATAAAATGAATTCCTTTACTTCCAACAAACAATGGTGTCCTCCATCTTGATTTGCATTTGTTATTGATAATAATTGGTTGAGTTCTAAAATAAAGAGTACCTCCCATCATTTTTAGTTAGCAGGGCTACTCTTTTTGTTCCAAGAACACATTTTGATACATTAAGGATGAAATTAACATATGTGGCTTGCACTATTCAAACACTATTCAAACACTAAATCAACAAACTTCTCATCAGCTAAAGCAACCATTCATCTTGGCTTGCATTTCGTGCTAATGTAAAGTTGTTCCACTCCTAAAGACTAAGACTTTCATATCACTTCAAGCTAATTAGACTCCTCTTATTGTTACAAGGAGTATTATTCATGTAATGACTATGAAATTATCTTTTGTGTCATTATTAATAACAATATTCATTATAAAAATAATGGCCATGAAGAGTCTATAACATGAATTCATTCAATTCCAACAAACAATGGAGTCCTCCATCTTGATTTGCATTCCTTATTGATAATAATTGGTTGAGTTCCAAAATAAAGAGCACCTCGATCACTTCTACTTAGTAGGACACCACTTTTTTTTTCAACAAAACATTTTGATACATTGATGATGAAATTATCATGTGTGGCTAAACAACCTAGTATATTAATTAAACAAAATGAATTGAAACACCATTGAAACACAAAATCAACATACTTCCCTCAGCCAAAGCAACCATTCATCTTTGTTTGCATTTCGTCCAAATGTAAAGTTGTTTAATTCCTAAACAATGAGACTTTCATATCACCTCAAGCTAATTAGGCTCCTCTTATTGTTACGGGGAGTATTATTCATGTAATGACTATGAAATTATCTTTTGTGTCTTTTTTAATGACTATATTCATTATAAAAACAATGCCCTTGAATATTCTATAACATGAATTCATTCAATTCAAATAAAACAATGGAGTCTTCCATCTTGATTTCCATTCCTTATTGATAATAATTACTTAAGTTCAAAAATAAAGAGTACCTCCCATCATTTCTAGTTAGTAGCGCACCACTTTTGGTTTCAAGAAAACATTTTGATACAGTGATGATGAAATTAATATATGTGGCTAAACAACCTAGTATATTAAAAAAAACAAACAAATTGAAACGCCATTGAAACACAAAATCAACTTACTTCCATCAGCCAAAGCAACCATTCATCTTGGTTTGCATTTTGTGCTAATGTGAAGTTATTTCATTTTTAAATAATGAGACTTTTAAATCATCTCAAGGTAATTAGTCTCCTCTTAACATTAGAAGGAGTGTTTTTCATGCAATGACCATGACATTATCTTTTTTTACTTTAATAATGGGTACATTCACTATGAAAACCATGCCCAAGAACCGTCTATAAAATGAATTCCTTTACTTCCAACAAACAATGGTGTCCTCCATCTTGATTTGCATTTGTTATTGATAAGAATTGGTTGAGTTCCCAAAGAAAGAGTACCTCCCATCATTTCTAGTTAGTAGCGCACCACTTTTGGTTTCAAGAAAATATTTTGATACAGTGATGATGAAATTAATATATGTGGCTAAACAACCTAGTATATTAATAAAACCAATCAAATTGAAACGCCATTGAAACACAAAATCAACTTACTTCCATCAGCCAAAGCAACCATTCATCTTGGTTTGCATTTTGTGCTAATATGAAGTTATTTAATTCCTAAAAAATGATACTTTTAAATCACCACAAGTTAATTAGTATCCACTTATCGTTAGTAGGGCATTGCTTTTGGTTTCAAGAAAACATTTTGATACATTGATGATGAAATCAACATATGTGGCCAAACAACCTAGTATATTAATTAAATCAAACAAATTGAAACACACATGAAACACAAAACCAACTTACTTCCTTCAGCCAAAGCAACCATTCATATTGGTTTGCATTTTGTGCTAATGTAAAGTTGTTTAATTCCTAAACAATGAGACTTTCATAACACCTGAAGCTAATTGGGCTCCTCTTATTGTTACAAGGAGTATTTTTCATGTAATGACCATGAATTTATCTTTTGTGTCTTTATTAATGACTACATTCTTTATAAAAACAACAACTAAGAACCTTCCATAACATGAGTTCATTCAATTCCAACAAACAAGGGAGTCCTCCATCTTGATTTGCATTTGTTATTGATAATAATTGGTTGAGTTCCAAAATAAAGAGTACCTCCCATCATTTCTAGTTAGTAGGGCACCACTTTTGGTTTCGTGAAATTATCATGTGTGGCTAAACAACCTAGTATATTAATTAAATGAATACGGAATTTAAACACCTTTGAAACACTAAATCAACTTGCTTCTCATTAGCAAAAGCAACCATTCATCTTGGTTTGCATTTCGTGCTAATGTAAAGTTTTTTAATTCTTAAACTGTGACACTTTCATATTACCTGAAGCTGATTAGGCTCCTATTATTGTTACAAGGAGTATTATTCATGTATTGACCATGAATTTATCTTTTGTGTCATTATTAATGACTATATTCATTATAAAAACAATGCCCAAGATCCTTCCATAACATGAATTCATTCAATTCCAACAAACAATGGAGTCCTCCATCTTGATTTGCATTCCTTATTGATAATAATTAGTTGAGTTCCAAAATAAAGAGTACCTCCCATCAATTCTAGTTAACAGGGCTCCCTTTTTGGTTCCAAGAACACATTTTCATACATTGATGATGAAAGTAACATATGTGGCTAAACAACCTAGTATATTAATTAAATGAAACAAATTTAAACACCATTGAAACACTAAATCAACTTACTTCTCATCAACGAATGCAACCATTCATATTGGTTTGCATTTTGTTCTAATGTGAAGTTGTTTAATTCCTAAATAATGAGACTTTCGAATCACCTTAAGCTAATTAGTCTTGTCTTATTGTTACAATGAGTATTTTTCATGCAATGACCATGAAATTATCTTTTGTGTCTTTATTAATGGGTGTATTCATTATGAAAACAATGCCAATGAACAATCTATAACATGAATTCCTTAACTTCTAACAAATAATGGAGTCCATCTTTATTTCCATTTATTATTAATAATAATTGGGTTGAGTTTCAAAATAAAGAGTGCCTCCCATCATTTCTAGTTAGTAGGTCTACTCTTTTTGTTCCAAGAACACATTTTGATACATTGAGGATGAAATTAACATATGTGGCAAAACAACCTAGCATATTAATTAAATGAAAGAAATTTAAACACTATTGAAACAGTAAATCAACATACTTATCATTAGCTAAAGCAACCATTCATCAAGTCTTGCATTTCGTGCTAGTGTGAAGTTGTTTAATTCCTAAATAATGACACTTTCAAATCACCGCAAGCTAATTAGTCTACTCTTTTTGTTACAAGGAGTATTTTTTATGTAATGACCATGAAATTATCTTTTGTGTCTTTATTAATGACTATATTCATTATAAAAACAATGCCCATGAATAGTCTATAACATGAATTGTTTCAACTCCAACAAACAATGGAGTCCTCCATCTTGATTTGCATTCCTTATTGATAATAATAGGTTCAGTTCCAAAATAAAGAGTACCTCCCATCATTTCTATTTAGTAGGGCACCACTTTTGGTTTCGAGAACACATTTTGATACATTGATGATGAAATTAACATATGTGGCTAAACAATCTAGTATATTAATTAAACCAAACAAATTGAAACACCATTGAAATACAAAATGAATTTACTTCCATCAACCAAAGCAACCATTCATCTTCGTTTGCATTTCGTGCTAATGTAAAGTTTTTTAATTCCTAAACAATGAGGCATTCATATCACCTCAAGCTAATTAGGGTCCTCTTATTGTTACAAAGAGTATTTTTCATGTAATGACCATGAATTTATCTTTTGTGTCTTTATTAATGACTATATTCTTTAAATAATCAATGCCCAAGAACCTTCCATAACATGAATTCATTCAATTCCAACAAAGAATGGAGTCCTCCATCTTGATTTGCATTCCATATTGATATAAATTGGTTGAGTTACAAAATAAAGAGTACCTCTAATCATTTCTAGTTAGTAGCACACCACTTTAGGTTTTGAGAAAACATTTTGATACATTGATGATGAAATCAACATATGTGGCTAAAAAACTAGTATATTAATAAAAACAAACAAATTGAAACACCATTGAAACACAAAATCAACTTACTTCCATCAGTCAAAGCAACCATTCATCTTGGATAGCATTTCGTGCTAATGTAAAGTTTTTTAATTCCTAAACAGTGAGACCTTCATATCACCTCAAGCAAATTAGGCTCCTCATATTGTTACAAGGAGTATTTTTCATGTAATGACCATGAATTTATCTTTTGCGTCTTTATCAATGACTATATTCTTTATAAAAACAAAGCTTAAGAACCTTCCATAACATGAATTCATTCAATTACAACAAACAATGGAGCCCTCCATCTTGATTTGCATTCCTTATTGATAATAATAGGTTCAGTTCCAAAATAAAGAGTACCTCCCATCATTTCTATTTAGTAGGGCACCACTTTTGGTTTCGAGAACACATTTTGATACATTGATGATGAAATTAACATATGTGGCTAAACAATCTAGTATATTAATTAAACCAAACAAATTGTAACACCATTGAAACACAAAACCAACTTACTTCCATCAGCCAAAGCAACCATTCATATTGGCTTGCATTTCGTGCTAATGTAAAGTTGTTTAATTCCTAAAGACTTAGACTTTCATATCACTTCAAGCTAATTAGGCTCCTCTTATTGTTACAGGGGGTATTATTCATGTAATGACTATGAAATTATCTTTTGTGTCTTTATTAATGACTATATTCATTATAAAAACAATGCTCAGGAATAGTCTATAACATGAATTCATTCAATTCCAATAAACAATGGAGTCCTCCATCTTGATTTGCATTCCTTATTGATAATAATTACTTGAGTTCCAAAATAAAGAGTACCTTCCATCATTTCTAGTTAGTAGCGCACCACTTTTGGTTTCAAGAAAACATTTTGATACAGTGATGATGAAATTAATATATGTGGCTAAACAACCTAGTATGTTAATAAAACCAAACAAATTGAAACGCCATTGAAACACAAAATCAACTTACTTCCATCAGCCAAAGCAACCATTCATCTTAGATTGCATTTCGTGCTAATGTAAAGTTGTTTAATTCCTAAACAATGAGACCTTCATATCACCTCAAGCTAATTAGGCTCCTTTTATTGTTACAGGGGGTATTATTCATTTAATGACTATGAAATTATCTTTTGTGTCTTTATTAATGACTATATTCATTATAAAAACAATTCCCATGAATAGTCTATAACATGAATTCATTCAATTCCAATAAACAATGGAGACCTCCATCTTGATTTGCATTCCTTAGTGATAATAATTGGTTGAGTTCCAAAATAAAGAGTACCTCCCATCATTTCTAGTTAGTAGCGCACCACTTTTGGTTTCAAGAAAACATTTTGATACAGTGATGATGAAAATAATATATGTGGCTAAACAACCTAGTATATTAATAAAACCAATCAAATTGAAACGCCATTGAAACACAAAATCAACTTACTTCCATCAGCCAAAGCAACCATTCATCTTAGATTGCATTTCATGCTAATGTAAAGTTGTTTAATTCCTAAACAGTGAGACCTTCATATCACCTCAAGCTAATTAGGCTCCTCTTATTGTTACGAGGGGTATTATTAATGTAATGACTATGAAATTATCTTTTGTGTCTTTATTAATGACTATATTCATTATATAAACAATGCCCTTGAATAGTCTATAACATGAATTCATTCAATTCCAATAAACAATGGAGACCTCCATCTTGATTTGCATTCCTTATTGATAATAATTGGTTGAGTTCCAAAATAAAGAGTACCTCCCATCATTTCTAGTTAGTAGCGCACCACTTTTGGTTTCAAGAAAACATTTTGATACAGTGATGATGAAATTAATATATGTGGCTAAACAACCTAGTATATTAATAAAACCAATCAAATTGAAATGCCATTGAAACACAAAATCAACTTACTTCCATCAGCCAAAGCAACCATTCATCTTGGTTTGCATTTGGTGCTAATATGAAGTTATTTAATTCCTAAATAATGATACTTTTAAATCACCACAAGGTAATTAGTCTCCAGTTATCGTTAGAAGAAGTGTTTTTCATGCAATGACCATGAAATTATCTTTTGTGTCTTTAATAATGAGTGCATTCACTATGAAATCAATGCCCATGAACCATCTACAAAATGAATTCCTTTACTTCCAACAAACAATGGTGTCCTCCATGTTGATTTGCATTTGTTACTGATAATAATTGGTTGAGTTCCAAAATAAAGAGTACCTCCCATCATTTCTATTTACTAGGGCTCCACTTTTGGTTTTGAGAAAACATTTTGATACATTGATGATGAAATTAACATATGTGGCTAAACAATCTAATATATTAAGTAAACAAAACAAATTGAAACACCATTGAAACACAAAATCAACTTCCTTCCATCAGCAAAAGTAACCATTCATCTTGGTTTGCATTTTGTGCTAATGAAAAGTTGTTTAATTCCTAAACAATGAGACTTTCATATCACCTTAAGCTAATTAGTCTCTTATTGTTACAAGTAGTAGTTTTCATTTAATGACCATGAATTTATCTTTTGCGTCTTTATTAATGACTATATTCTTTATAAAATAAAGCGCAAGAACCTTCCATAACATGAATTCATTCAATTACAACAAACAATGGAGTCTTCCATCTTGATTTCCATTCCTTATTGATAATAATTGCTTAAGTTCCAAAATAAAGAGTACCTCCCATCATTTCTAGTTAGTAGCGCACCACTTTTGGTTTCAAGAAAACATTTTGATACAGTGATGATGAAATCAATATATGTGGCTAAACAACCTAGTATATTAATTAAATCAAAGAAATTGAAACACCATTGAAACACAAAACCAACTTACTTCCATCAGTCAAAGAAACAATTCATCTTGGATAATGTAAAGTTATTTAATTCCTAAGCAGTGAGACCTTTATATCACCTCAAGCTAATTAGCCTCCTCTTATTGTTACGGGGAGTATTATTCATGTAATGACTATGAAATTATCTTTTGTGTCTTTATTAATGACTATATTCATTATAAAAACAATACCCATGAATAGTCTATAACATGAATTCATTCAATTCCAATAAACAATGGAGTCCTCCATCTTGATTTGCATTCCTTATTGATAATAATTGTTTGAGTTTCAAAATAAAGAGTACCTCCCATCATTTCTAGTTAGTAGCGCACCACTTTTGGTTTCAAGAAAACATTTTGATACAGTGATGACGAAATTAATATATGTGGCTAAACAACCTAGTATATTAATAAAACCAAACAAATTGAAATGCCATTGAAACACAAAATCAACTTACTTCCATCAGCCAAAGCAGCCATTCATCTTGGATTGCATTTTGTGCTAATGTAAAGTTGTTTAATTCCTAAACAATGAGACTTTCATATCACCTTAAGCTAATTACTCTCCTCTTATTGTTACAAGGAGTATTTTTCATTTAATGACCATGAATTTATCTTTTGCGTCTTTATTAATGACTATATTCTTTATAAAAATAATGCCCAAGAACCTTCCATAACATGAATTCATTCAATTACAACAAACAATGGACTCTTCCATCTTGATTTCCATTCCTTATTGATAATAATTGCTTAAGTTCCAAAATAAAGAGTACCTCCCATCATTTCTAGTTAGTAGCGCACCACTTTTGGTTTCAAGATAACATTTCGATACAGTGATAATGAAATTAATATATGTGGCTAAACAACCTAGTATATTAATTAAATCAAAGAAATTGAAACACCATTGAAACACAAAACCAACTTACTTCAATCAGTCAAAGAAACCATTCATCTTGGATAATGTAAAGTTGTTTAATTCCTAAGCTATGAGACCTTCATATCACCTCAAGCTAATTAGCCTCCTCTTATTGTTACGGGGAGTATGATTCATGTAATGACTATGAAATTATCTTTTGTGTCATTATTAATGACTATATTCATTATAAAAACAATGCACTTGAATAGTCTATAACATGAATTCATTGAATTCCAATAAACAATGGAGACCTCCATCTTGATTTGCATTCCTTATTGATAATAATTGGTTGAGTTCCAAAATAAAGAGTACCTCCCATCATTTCTAGTTAGTAGCGCACCACTTTTGGTTTCAAGAAAATATTTTGATACAGTGATGATGAAATTAATATATGTGGCTAAACAACCAAGTATATTAATAAAACCAATCAAATTGAAACGCCATTGAAACACAAAATCAACTTACTTCCATCAGCCAAAGCAACCATTCATCTTTGTTTGCATTTTCTGCTAATATGAAGTTATTTAATTCCTAAATAATGATACTTTTAAATCACCACAAGTTAATTAGTATCCACTTATCATTAGAAGGAGTGTTTTTCATGCAATGACCATTAAATTATCTTTTGTGTCTTCAATAATGAGTGCATTCACTATGAAATCAATGCCCATGAACCATCTACAAAATGAATTCCTTTACTTCCAACAAACAATGGTGTCCTCCATGTTGATTTGCATTTGTTATTGATAATAATTGGTTGAGTTCCAAAATAAAGAGTACCTCCCATCATTTCTATTTACTAGGGCTCCACTTTTGGTTTTGAGAAAACATTTTGATACATTGATGATGAAATTAACATATGTGGCTAAACAATCTAATATATTAAGTAAACAAAACAAATTGAAACACAAAATCAACTTACTTCCATCAGCCAAAGCAACCATTCATCTTGGTTTGCATTTTGTGCTAATGTAAAGTTGTTTAATTCCTAAACAATGAGACTTTCATATCACCTTAAGCTAATTAGTCTCCTCTTATTGTTACAAGTAGTATTTTTCATTTAATGACCATGAATTTATCTTTTGCGTCTTTATTAATGACTATATTCTTTATAAAAATAAAGCCCAAGAACCTTGCATAACATGAATTCATTCAATTACAACAAACAATGGAGTCCTCCATCTTGATTTGCATTCCTCATTGATAATAATTGTTTGAGTTTCAAAATAAAGAGTACCTCCCATCATTTCTAGTTAGTAGCGCACCACTTTTGGTTTCAAGAAAACATTTTGATACAGTGATGATGAAATTAATATATGTGGCTAAACAACCGAGTATATTAATAAAACCAAACAAATTGAAATGCCATTGAAATACAAAATCAACTTACTTTCATCAGCCAAAGCAACCATTCATCTTGGATTGCATTTTGTGCTAATGTAAAGTTGTTTAATTCCAAAACAATGAGACTTTCATATCACCTTAAGCTAATTAGTCTCCTCTTATTGTTACAAGGAGTATTTTTCATTTAATGATCATGAATTTATCTTTTGCGTCTTTATTAATGACTATATTCTTTATAAAAATAATGCCCAAGAACCTTCCATAACATGAATTCATTCAATTACAACAAACAATGGACTCTTCCATCTTGATTTCCATTCCTTATTGATAATAATTGCTTAAGTTCCAAAATAAAGAGTACCTCCCATCATTTCTAGTTAGTAGCGCACCACTTTTGGTTTCAAGATAACATTTCGATACAGTGATAATGAAATTAATATATGTGGCTAAACAACCTAGTATATTAATTAAATCAAAGAAATTGAAACACCATTGAAACACAAAACCAACTTACTTCCATCAGTCAAAGAAACCATTCATCTTGGATAATGTAAAGTTGTTTAATTCCTAAGCTGTGAGACCTTCATATCACCTCAAGCTAATTAGCCTCCTCTTATTGTTACGGGGACTATTATTCATGTAATGACTATGAAATTATCTTTTGTGTCTTTATTAATGACTATATTCATTATAAAAACAATGCCCATGAATAGTCTATAACATGAATTCATTCAATTCCAATAAACAATGGAGACCTCCATCTTGATTTGCATTCCTTAATGATAATAATTGCTTGAGTTCAAAAATAAAGAGTATCTCCCATCATTTCTAATTAGCAGCGCACCACTTTTGGTTTCAAGAAAACATTTTGATACAGTGATGATGAAATTACTATATGTGGCTAAACAACCTAGTATATTAATAAAACCAAACAAATTGAAATGCCATTGAAACACAAAATCAGCTTACTTCCATCAGCCATAGCAACCATTCATCTTGGTTTGCATTTTGTGCTAATGTGAAGTTATTTAATACCTAAATAATGATACTTTTAAATCACCATAAGGTAATTAGTCTCCTCTTATCATTACAAGGTGCATTTTTCATGCAATGACCATGAAATTATCTTTTGTGTCTTTAATAATGGGTGCATTGATTATGATATCAATGCCCATGAACTGTCAATAAAATGAATTCCTTTACTTCCAACAAACAATGATGTCCTCCATGTTGATTTGCATTTGTTATTGATAATAATTGGTTGAGTTCCAAAATAAAGAGTACCTCCCATCATTTCTATTTACTAGGGCTCCACTTTTTGTTTTGAGAAAACATTTTGATACATTGATGATGAAATTAACATATGTGGCTAAACAATCTAATATTTTAAGTAAACAAAACAAATTGAAACACCATTGAAACACAAAATCAACTTACTTCCATCAGCCAAAGCAACCATTCATCTTGGTTTGCATTTTGTGCTAATGTAAAGTTGTTTAATTCCTAAACAAAGAGACTTTGATATCACCTCAAGCTAATTAGTCTTCTCTTATTGTTACAAGGAGTATTTTTCATGTAATGACCATGAATTTATCTTTTGCGTCTTTATTAATGTCTATATTCTTTATAAAAACAAAGCCCAAGAACGTTCCATAACATGAATTCATTCAATTACAACAAACAATGGAGTCCTCCATCTTGATTTGCATTCCTTACTGATAATAAGTGGTTGAGTTCCAAAATAAAAAGTACCCCCAATCATTTCTAGTTAGTAGGGCACTACTTTTGGTTTCAAGAAAACATTTTCATACATTGATGATGAAGTCAACGTATGTGGCTAAACAGCCTAGTATATTAATTAAATCAAACAAAGTGAAACACCATTGAAACACAAAATCAACTTACTTCCATCAGCCAAAGCAAGCATTCATCTTCGTTTGCATTTTGTGCTAATGTAAAGTTGTTTAATTCCTAAACAATGAGACTTTCATATCACCTGAAGCTAATTAGGCACCTCTTATTGTTACGAGGATTATTTTTCATTTAATGACCATGAATTTATCTTTTGTGTCTTGTTACTGACTATATTCTTTACAAAAACAATGTCCAAGAACTTTCCATAACAGGAATTCATTCAATTCCAACAAACAATGGAGTCCTCCATCTTGATTTGCATTCCTTATTGATAATAATTGGTTTAGTTCCAAAATAAAGAGTACCTCCCATCATTTCTAGTTAGTAGCGCACCACTTTTGGTTTCAAGGAAACATTTTGATACAGTGATGATGAATTTAATATATGTGGCTAAACAACCTAGTATATTAATAAAACCAAAAAAATTGAAACGCCATTGAAGCACAAAATCAACTTACTTCTATCAGCCAAAGCAACCATTCATCTTGGTTTGCATTTTGTGCTAATGTGAAATTATTTAATTCGTAAATAATGATACTTTTAAATCACCACAAGGTAATTAGTCTCCTCTTATCGTTAGAAGGAGTGTTTTTCATGCAAACACCGAGAAATTATCTTTTGTGTCTTTAATAATGGGTGCATTCACTATGAAATCAATGCCCATGAACTATCTATAAAATGAATTCCTTTACTTCCAACAAACAATGGTGTCCTCCATGTTGATTTACATTTGTTATTGAAAATAATTGGTTATGTTCCAAAATAAAGAGTACCTCCCTTCATTTCTATTTACTAGGGCTCCACTTTTGGTTTCGAGAAAACATTTTGATACATTGATGATGAAATTAACATATGTGGCTAAACAATCTAATATATTAAGTAAACAAAACAAATTGAAACACCATTGAAACACAAAATCAACTTACTTCCATCAGCCAAAGCAACCATTCATCTTGGTTTGCATTTTGTGCTAATGTAAAGTTGTTTAATTCCTAAATAATGAGACTTTCATATCACCTCAAGCTAATTAGGCACCTTTTATTGTTACGAGGAGTATTTTTCATTTAATGAGCATGAATTTATCTTTTGTGTCTTTATTACTGACTAATTCTTTCTAAAAACAATGCCCAAGAACCTTCCATAACAGGAATTCATTCAATTACAACAAACAATGGAGTCCTCCATCTTGATTTGCATTCCTTATTGATAATAATTGGTTGAGTTCCAAAATATAGTGTACCTCTAATCATTTCCAGTTAGTAGGGCACTACTTTTCGTTTTAAGAAAACATTTTGATACATTGATGATGAAGTCAACATATGTGGCTAAACAACAAAGTATATTAATTAAATCAAACAAATTGAAACACCATTCAAACACAAAACCAACTTACTTCCATCAGTGAAAGCAACCATTCATCTTGGATTGCATTTCGTGCTAATGTAAAGTTGTTTAATTCCAAAACAATGAGACCTTCATATCACCTCAAGCTAATTAGGCTCCTCTTATTGTTATGGGGAGTATTATTCATGTAATGACTATGAAACTATCTTTTGTGTCTTTATTAATGACTATATTCTTTATAAAAACAACGCCCATAAACCTTCCGTAACATGAATTCATTCTATTCCAACAAACAATGGAATCCTCCATCTTGATTTGCATTGCTTATTGATAATATTTGTTTGAGTTCCAAAATAAAGAGTACCTCCCATCATTTCTAGTTAGTAGGACACCACTTTTGGTTTCAAGAAAACATTTTGATACATTGATGATGAAATTAATATATGTGGCTAAACAACCTAGTATATTAATTAAACCAAACAAATTGAAACACCATTGAAATACAAAATCAACTTACTTCCATCAGCCAAAGCAACCATTCATCTTGGTTTGCATTTTGTATTAATGTCAAGTTATTTAATTCCTAAATAATGAGACTTTTAAATCACCTTACGCTAATTAGTCTCCTCTTATTCTTTGATGGAATATTTTTCATGCAATGACCATGAAATTATCTTTTGTGTCTTTAGTAATGGGTGTATTCATTATGAAAACAATGCCTATGAACCGTCTGTAAAATGAATTCCTTTACTTTCGAAAAACAATGGTGTCCTCCATCTTGATTTGCATTTGTTATTGCTAATAATTGGTTCAGTTCAAAAATAAAGAGTACCTCCCATCATTTCTAGTTTGCAGGGCTACTCTTTTTGTTCCAAGAATACATTTTGATACATTGAGGATGAAATTAACATATTTGGCAAAACAACCTAGTGTATTAATTAAATGAAAGAAATTTAAACACTATTGAAACACTAAATCAACAAACTTCTCATCAGCTAAAGCAACCATTCATCTTGGCTTGCATTTCGTGCTAATGTAAAGTTGTTTAATTCCTAAAGATTGAGACTTTCATATCACTTCAAGCTAATTAGGCTCCTCTTATTGTTACAAGGAGTATTATTCATGTAATGACTATGAAATTATGTTTTGTGTCTTTATTAATGACTATATTCATTACAAAAACAATGACCATAGTTCATTACAAAAACAATGATACTTTCATATCACCTCATGCTAATTAGGATCCTTTTATTCTTACAAGGAGTATTATTAATGTAATGATGATGAAATTATCTTTTGTGTCTTTATTAACGACTATATTCATTATAAAAACAATACCCAAGACCCTTCCATAACATGAATTCGTTCAATTCCAACAAACAATGGAGTCCTCCATCTTCATTTGCATTCCTTATTGATAATAATTGGTTGAGTTCCCAAATAAAGAGTACCTCCCATCAATTCTAGTTAGTAGGGCACCACTTTTGGTTTCACGAAAACATTTTGATACATTGACTATGAAATTAACATATGTGGCTAAACAACCTGGTATATTAATTAAATGAAAGAAATTTAAACACCATTGAAACACTAAATCAACTTACTTCTCATCAGTTAAAGCAACCATTCATCTTTGTTTGCATTTCGTTCTAATGTGATGTTGTTTAATTCCTAAATAATTAGACTTTCAAATCACCGCAAGCTAATTAGTCTCCTCTTTTTGTTAGAAGGAGTATTTTTTATGCAATGACCATGAACTGTCCATAACATGAATTCATTCAATTCGAACAAACAATGGAGTCTTTTATCTTGATTTGCATTTCTTATAGATAATAATTTGTTGTGTTCCAAAACAAATTGTAACTCCCATCATTTCTAGTTACCAGGGCTCCTCTTTTAGTTCCAAGCACACATTTTGATATATTGATTATGAAAATAACATATGTGGCTCAATAACCTAGCATATTAATTAAATCAAACAAATCTAAACACCATTGAAACCCTAAATCTACTTACTTCCATCAGCCAAAGCAGTCATTCATCTTGGTTTGTATTTCTTACTAAAGTGAAGTAGTTTAATTCCTAAATAATGAGACTTTCTTATCACCTCAAGCTGATTAGGTTCCTCTCATCATTACAAGGATTATTTTTCATGGAATGGCCTCGAAATTATCTTTATTAACGACTTTATTCATTATAAAAACAATGCCCATGAACCTTCTATAACATGAATTCATTCAATTCCAACAAACAATGGAGTCCTTCATCTTGAATTTCATTTCTTATTGATAATAATTGGTTGAGTTCCAAATGAAATATTACCTCCCATCATTACTAGTTACAAGGCTCCTCTTTTGTTTCCAAGCACACATTTTTATTGATTGATGATGAAGTTAACACATGTGGCGAAACAACCCAGTATATTAATTAAATAAAACAAATCAAAACACCGTTGAAACTCTAAATCTTCTTATTTACATTAGCGAAACAAATCATTGATTTTTTTTGCATTTCATATTGATAATACTTGGTTGAGTTCCAAAATAAAGAACCTCCCATCATTTCTAGTTGGTAGGGCACCTCTTTTGGTTACAAGAATACATTATGATGAATTCATGATGAAATTAACATATGTGGCTAAACAACCTAATATATTAATTAAATGAAACAAATTTAAACACCATTGAATCATTAAATCAACTTACTTCCATCAACCAAAGCAAACATTCATCTCAGTTTGCATTTCGTGCTAATGTGAAGTTGTGTAATTCCTAAACAATGAGACTTTCATATCACCTCAATGTGATTTAGCTCGTCTTATTGTTACAAAGAGTATTCTTCATGCAATGACCATGAAATGATCTTTTGTGTCTTTATTAATGGGTATATTCATTATGAAAACAATGCCCATGAATTGTCTATAACATGAATTCATTCAATTCCAACAAACAATGGAGTCATTCATCTTGATTTGCATTTCTTATAGATAATAATTGGTTGAGTTCAAAAACAAATAGTAAATCCCATCATTTCTAGTTAGCAAGACTTCTCTTTTGGTTCCAAGCACACATTTTGATATATTGATTATAAAAATAACATATCTGGCTAAACAACATAGTATATTAATTAAATCAAACAAATCTAAACACCATTGAAACCGTAAATCTACTTACTTCCATCAGCCAAAGCAGTTATTCATCTTAGTTTGTATTTCTTGCTAATGTGAAGTTGTTTAATTCCTAAATAATGAGACTTCCATATCACCTCAAGCTAATTAGGCTCCTCTTGTAGTTACAAGGATTCTTTCTCATGCAATGACCATGAATTTATCTTTTGTGTCTTTCGTAATGACTTTATTCATTATAAAAACAATGCCCATGAACCTTCTATAACATGAATTCATTCAATTCCAACAAACAATGTCGTCCTTCATCTTGAATTTCATTTCTTATTGATAATAATTGGTTGAGTTCAAAAATAAAGAGTACCTCCTATCATTTCTAGTTAGCAGGGCTCTTTTTTTGGTTCCAAGCACACATTTGGATATCTTGAAGATGAAATTAACATATGTGTCCAAACAACCTAGTATATTAATTAAATCAAACAAATTTAAACACCATTGAATCTCTAAATCTGCTTACTTCCATCAGCCAAAGCATTCATTCATCTTGTTTTACATTTCTTGCTAATGTGAAGTTGTCTAATCCTTAAATAAAGAGACTTTCTTATCAACTCAAGGTAATTATGCTCCTGTCGTCGTTGCAAGGAGTATTGTTTATGCAAAGGCCATGAAATCATCATTTACATCTTTATTAATGGGTAGATTAATTATGAAAAAAATGCCCATGAATAATCTATAACATGAATTCATTCAATTCTAAAAAACAATGGAGTTCTCCATCTTGATTTGCATTACTTATTGATAATAATTGCTTGAGTTCTAAAATAAAGAGTATGTCCCATCATTTCTAGTTAGCAAGGCCCTTGAACCATGAAAACAATGCAATGACCATGAAATTATCTTGAGTGTCTTTATTAATGGGCATATTCATTATGAAACCAATGCCCCTGAACCATCTATAACATGAATTCCTTCACTTCCAACAAACAATGGAGTCCACCATCTTGATTTCAACTTCATATTGATAATAATTGGTTGAGTTCCAAAATAAAGAGTACCTCCAACCATTTCTAGCTAGCAGGGCTACTCTTTTCGTTCCAAGAACACATTTTGATACATTAAGGATAAAATTAACATATGTGGCTAAACAACCTAGTATATTAATTAAATCAAACAAATGCAATAACCTCAACAAATGAAATTAACATTTACTTACTTCAATCAACGAATGCAATCATTCATCTTGCTTTGCATTTCGAGCTAATGTCAAGTTGTTTAATTTCTAAATAATGAAACATTCATATCACCTCGACATAATTTGGCTCCTCTTATTGTTACAAGGAGTATTTTTTATGCAATGACCATGAAATTATCTTTTATGTCTTTATTAATGGGTATATTCATTATGAAAAAAATGCCGACGAATAGTCTATAACATGAATTCATCCAATTCCAACAAACAAAAAAGTCCTCCATCTTGATTTGCATTTCTTATTGATAATAATTGGTTGAATTCGAAAATAAAGAGTACACCCTATCATTTCCAGTTAGCAGGGCTCTTTTTTTGGTTCCAAGCACACATTGGGATATCTTGATGATGAAATTAACATATGTGTCCAAACAACCGAGTATATTAATTAAATCAAGCAAATTTAAACACCATTGAATCTCTAAATCTACTTACTTCCATCAGCCAAAGCAATCATTCATCTTGTTTTACATTTCTTGCTAATGTGAAGTTGTCTAATCCTTAAATAAAGAGACTTTCTTATCACCTCAAGGTAATTATGCTCCTGTCGTCGTTGCAAGGAGTATTGTTCATGCAAAGGCTATGAAATTATCTTTTATGTCTTTATTAATGGGTAGATTAATTATGAAAAAAATGCCCATGAATAATCTATAACATGAATTCAATCAATTCCAACAAACAATGGAGTTCTCCATCTTGATTTGCATTTCATATTGATAATAATTGGTTGAATTCCAAAATAAAGAATACCTCCCATCATTTCTAGTTAGCAGGGCACCTCTTTTGGTTCCAAGAATCCATTTTGATAAATTGATGATGAAATTAACATATGTGGATAAACAACCTAGTATATTAATTAAATGAAACTAATTTAAACACCAATGAAACTCTTAATCAACTTACTTCTCATCAGCTAACGCAACCATTCATCTTGGTTTGCCTTTTGTGGTAAGGTGAAGTTGTTTAATTTCTAAATAATGAGACTTTCAAATCACCTCAAACTAATTAGGCTTCTCTTATTGTTACAAGGAGTATTTTTCATGCAATGACCATGAAGTTATCTTTTGTGTCTTTATTAATGGCTATATTCGTTATGAAAAAAATGCCCATGAATAGTCTATAACATGAATTTATTCAATTCCAACAAACAAAAAAGTCCTCCATCGTGATTTGCATTTCTTATTGATAATAATTGGTTGAGTTCGAAAATAAAGAGTACCTCTTATCATTGCTAGTTAGCAGGGCTCTTCTTTTGGTTCCAAGCACATTTGGATATCTTGATGAGGAAATAAACATATGTGTCCAAACAACCTAGTATATTAATTAAATCAAGCAAATTTAAACACCATTGAATCTCTAAATCTGCTTACTTCCATTAACCAAAGCAGTCATTCATCATGTTTTACATTTCTTGCTAATGTGAAGTTGTCTAATCCTTAAATAATGAGACTTTCTTATCACCTCAAGGTAATTATGCTCCTGTCGTCGTTGCAAGGAGTATTGTTTATGCAAAGGCTATGAAATTATCTTTTACATCATTATTAATGGGTAGATTAATTATGAAGAAAATACCCATGAATAATCTATAACATGAATTCAATCAATGCCAACAAACAATGGAGTTCTCCATCTTGACTTGCATTTCTTATTGATAATAATTGGTTGAGTTCCAAAATAAAGAATACCTCCCATCATTTCTAGTTAGCAGGGCACCTCTTTTGGTTCCAAGAACCCATTTTGATCCATTGATGTGAAATTAACATATGTGGCTAAACAACCTAGTATATTAATTAAATGAAACTAATATAAACACCAATGAAACTCTAAATCAACTTACTTCTCATCAGCTAACGCAACCATTCATCTTGGTTTGCATTTCGTGGTAAGGTGAAGTTGTTTAATTTCTAAATAATGAGACTTTCAAATCACCTCAAACTAATTAGGCTTCTCTTATTCTTACAAGGAGTATTTTTCATGCAATGACCATGAAGTTATCTTTTGTATCTTTATTAATGGGTATATTCATTATGAAAAAAATGCCCATGAATAGTCTATAACATGAATTCATTCAATTCCAACAAACAATGGAGTCCTCCATCTTGATGTGCATTTCTTATTGATAATAATTGCTTGAGTTCCAAAATAAAGAGTATGTCCCATCATTTCTAGTTAGCAAGGCCCCTGAACCATGAAAACAATGCAATCACCTCGAAATTATCTTGTGTGTCTTCATTAATGGGCATATTCATTATGAAAACAATGCCCCTGAACCATCTATAACATGAATTCCTTCACTTCCAACAAACAATGGAGTCCACCATCTTGATTTAAACTTTATATTGATAATAATTGGTTGAGTTCCAAAATAAAGAGTACCTCCAATCATTTCTAGTTAGCAGGGCTACTCTTTTCGTTCCAAGAACACATTTTGATAAATTAAAGATGAAATTAACATATGTGGCTAAACAACCTAGTATATTAATTAAATCAAACAAATGAAATGATGTCAACAAATGAAATTAACATTTAGTTACTTCAATCAACGAATGCAATCATTCATCTTGCTTTGCATTTCGAGCTAATGTCAAGTTGTTTAATTTCTAAATAATGAAACATTCATATCACCTCAACATAATTTGGCTCTTCTTATTGTTACAAGGAGTATTTTTTATGCAATGACCATGAAATTATCTTTTATGTCTTTATTAATGGGTATATTCATTATGAAAAAATTGCCGACGAATAGTCTATCACATGAATTCATCCAATTCCAACAAACAAAAATGTCCTCCATCTTGATTTGCATTTCTTATTGATAGTAATTGGTTGAGTTCGAAAATAAAGAGTACCTCCTATCATTTCTAGTTAGCAGGGCTCTTTTTTTGGTTCCAAGTACACATTTGGATATCTTGATGATGAAATTAACATATGTGTCCAAACAACCAAGTATATTAATTAAATCAAGCAAATTTAAACACCATTGAATCTCTAAATCTACTTACTTCCATCAGCCAAAGCAATCATTCATCTTGTTTTACATTTCTTGCTAATGTGAAGTTGTCTAATCCTTAAATAATGAGACTTTCTTATCACCTCAAGGTAATTATGCTCCTGTCGTCGTTGCAAGGAGTATTGTTTATGCAAAGGCCATGAAATTATCTTTTACATCATTATTAATGGGTAGATTAATTATGAAAAAAATACCCATGAATAATCTATAACATGAACTCATTCAATTCTAACAAACAATGGAGTTCTCCATCTTGATTTGCATTTCTTATTGATAATAATTGGTTGAGTTCCAAAATAAAGAATACCTCCCATCATTTCTAGTTAGCAAGGCACCTCTTTTGGTTCCAACAAATGAAATTAACATCTACTTACTTCAATCAGCGAATGCAATCATTCATCTTGCTTTGCATTTCGAGCTAATGTTAAGTTGTTTAATTCCTAAATAATGAAACATTCATATCACCTCAAGATAATTTGGCTCCTCTTATTGTTACAAGGAGTATTTTTCATGTAATGATCATGAAATTATCTTTTATGTCTTTATTAATGGGAATATTCATTACGAAAAAAATGCCCATGAATAGTCTATAACATGAATTCATTCAATTCCAACAAACAACAAAGTCCTCCATCTTGAGTTGGATTTCTTATTGATATTAATTTATTGAGTTTGAAAATAAAAAGTACTTCCCATCATTTCTAGTTAGTAGGGCTCTTCTTTTGGTTCCAAGCACACATTTGGATATCTTGATGATGAAATGAACATATGTGGCTAAACACCCTTTTATATTAATTAAATCAAACAAATCTAAACACCATTGAAACCCTAAATCTACTTACTTCCATCAGGCAAAGCAACCATTCATCTTGGTTTGCATTTTGTGCTAATGTCAAGTTATTTTCCTAAATAATGAGACTTTTAAATCACTGCATGCTAATTAGTCTCCTCTTATCGTTAGAAGGAGTATTTTTCATGCAATGACCATGAAATTATCTTTTGTGTCTTTAGTAATGGGTGTATTCATTATGAAAACAATGCCTATGAACCGTCTATAAAATGAATTCCTTTACTTCCGAAAAACAATGGTGTCGTCCATCTTGATTTGCATTTGTTATTGATAATAATTGGTTGAGTTCAAAAATAAAGAGTACCTCCCATCATTTCTAGTTAGCAGGGCTACTCTTTTTGTTCCAAGAACACATTTTGATACATTAAGGATGAAATTATCTTTTATGTCTTTTTTAATGGGTAGATTAATTATGAAAAAAATGCCCATGAATAATCTATAACATGAATTCAATCAATTCCAACAAACAATGGAGTCCTCCATCTTGATGTGCATTTCTTATTGATAATAATTGGTTGAACTCCAAGAGAAAGAGTACATCCGATCATTTCTAGTTAGCAAGGCCCCTGAACCATGAAAACAATGCAATGACCTCGAAATTATCTTGTGTGTCTTCATTAATGGGCATATTCATTATGAAAACAATGCCCCTGAACCATCTATAACATGAATTCCTTCACTTCCAACAAACAATGGAGTCCACCATCTTGATTTCCACTTCATATTGATAATAATTGGTTGAGTTCCAAAATAAAGAGTACCTCCAATCATTTCTAGTTAGCAGGGTTACTCTTTTCATTCCAAGAACACATTTTGATACATTAAAGATGAAATTAACATATGTGGCTAAATAACCTAGTATATTAATTAAATCAAACAAATGAAATGACCTCAACAAATGAAATTAACATCTACTTACTTCAATCAGTGAATGCAATCATTCATCTTGCTTTGCATTTCGAGCTAATGTCAAGTTGTTTAATTCCTAAATAATGAAACATTCATATCACCTCAACATAATTTCGCTCCTCTTATTGTTAGAAGAAGTATTTTTCATGCAATGACCATGAAATTATCTTTTATGTCTTTGTTAGTGGGTATATTCTTTACGAAAAAAATGCCCATGAATAGTCTATAACATGAATTAGTCTCCTCATATTGTGAAGTTATTTCATTCCTAAATAATGAGACTTTTAAATCACCGCATGCTAATTAGTCTCCTCTTATCGTTAGAAGGAGTATTTTTCATGCAATGACCATGAAATTATCTTTTGTGTCTTTAGTAATGGGTGTATTCATTATGAAAACAATGCCTATGAACCGTCTATAAAATGAATTCCTTTACTTCCAAAAAACAATGGTCTCCTCCATCTTGATTTGCATTTGTTATTGGTAATAATTGGTTCAGTTCAAAAATAAAGAGTACCTCCCATCATTTCTAGTTAGCAGGGCTACTCTTTTTGTTCCAAGAACACATTTTGATACATTGAGGATGAAATTAACATATTTGGCAAAACAACCTAGTGTATTAATTAAATGAAAGAAATTTAAACACTATTAAAACACTAAATCAACAAACTTCTCATCAGCTAAAGCAACCATTCATCTTGGCTTGCATTTCATGTTAATGTAAAGTTGTTTAATTCCTAAAGACTGAGACTTTCATATCACTTCAAGCTAATTAGGCTCCTCGTATTGTTACAAGGAGTATTATTCATGTAATGACTATGAAATTATCTTTTGTCTTTATTAATGACTATATTCATTACAAAAACAATAGCCATGAATAGTCTATAACATGAATTCATTCAATTCCAACAAACAATGGAGTCCTCCATCTTGATTTGCATTCTTTGTTGATAATAATTGGTTTAGTTCAAAAATAAAGAGTACCTCCCATCATTTCTAATTAACAAGGCTACTCTTTTTCTTCCAAGAACACATTTTGATACATTGAGGATGAAATTAACATATGTGACAAAACAACAAAGTATATTAATTAAATGAAAAAAATTTAAACACTATTGAAACACGAAATCAACAAACTTCTCATCAGCTAAAGCAACCATTCATCTTGGCTTGCATTTCGTGCTAATGTAAAGTTGTTTAATTCCTAAAGACTAAGGCTTTCATATCACTTCAAGCTAATTAGGCTCCTCTTATTGTTACAAGGAGTATTATTCATGTAATGACTATGAAATTATCTTTTGTGTCTTTACTAATGACTATATTCATTACAAAAACAATGGCCATGAATAGTCTATAACATGAATTCATTCAATTCCAACAAACAATGGAGTCCTCCATCTTGATTTGTACTCCTTATTGATAATAATTGGTTGAGTTCCAAAATAAAGAGTACCTCCCATCATTTCTATTTAGTATGGCACCACTTTTGGTTTCAAGAAAACATTTTGATACATTGATGATTAAATTATCATCTGTGGCTAAACAACCTAGTATATTAATTAAACCAAACAAATTGAAACACCATTGAAACACAAAATCAACTTACTTCCATCAGCCAAAGCAACCATTCATCTTGGTTTGCATTTAGTGCTAATGTAAAGTTGTTTCTTTCCTAAATAATGAGACTTTCATATCACCTCAAGCTAATTACGCTCCTTTTATTGTTACAAGGAGTATTATTCATGTAATGACAATGAAATTATCTTTTGTGTCTTTATTAATAGGTATATTCAATATGAAAAAAATGCCCATGAACCGTCTATAACATGAATTCATTCAATTCTAATAAACAATGGAGTCCTCCATCTTGATTTGCATTTGTTATTGATAATAATTGGTTGAGTTCCAAAATAAAGAATACCTCCCATCAATTCTAGTTAGCAGGGCTCCTGTTTTGGTTCCAAGAACACATTTTCATGCATTGATGATGAAATTAACATACGTGGCAAAACAACCTAGTATATTAATTAAATGAAACAAATTTAAACACCATTGAAACACTAAATCAACTTACTTCTCATCAGCGAAAGCAACCATTCATATTGGTTTGCATTTTGTTCTAATGTGAAGTTGTTTAATTCCTAAATAATGAGACTTTCAAATCACCTTAAGCCAATTAGTCTTGTCTTATTGTTACAAGAAGTATTTTTCATGCAATGACCATGAAATTATCTTTTGTGTCTTTATTGATTGGTGTATTCATTATGAAAACAATGCCCATGAACAAACTATAACATGATTTCCTTAACTTCTAACAAACAATGGAGTCCTCCATCTTTATTTCTATTTTTTATTGATAATAATTGGTTGAGTTGTAAAATAAAGAGTATCTCCCATCATTTCTAGTTAGTAGGGCCACTCTTTCCTTCCAAGAACACATTTTGATACATTGAGGATGAAATTAACTTATGTGGCTAAACAACCTAGTATATTAATTAAATGAAACAAATTTAAACTTCATTAAAACACTAAATCAACTTACTGCTCATCAGCGAAAGTAACCATTCATCTTGGTTTGCATTTCGTGCCAATGTAAAGTTGTTTAATTCCTAAATAGTAAGACTTTCATATCACCTCAAGCTAATTAGGCTCCTTTTATTGTTACAAGGAGTATTATTCATGTAATGACTATAAAATTATCTTTTGTGTCTTTAATAATGACTATATTCATTAAATAAACAATGCCCAAGAACTGTCCATAACATGAATTCATTCAATTCCAACAAACAATGGAGTCTTCCATCTTGATTTGCATTCCTTATTGATAATAATTGGTTGAATTCCAAAATAAAGAGTACCTCCCATTATTTCTAGTTAGTAGGGCAACACTTTTGTTTTTGAGAAAACATTTTGATACATTGATGATGAAATTAACATATGTGGCTAAACAATCTAGTATATTAATAAAACCAAACAAATTGAAATGCCATTGAAACACAAAATCAACTTACTTCCATCAGCCAAAGCAACCATTCATCTTGGTTTGCATTTTGTGTTAATGTGAAGTTGTTTAAATCCAAAATAATGAGACTTTTAAATCTCCTCAAGCTTATTAGTCTCCTCTTTTTGTTACAAAGAGTATTTTTTATGCAATGACCATCAAAATTATCTTTTGTGTCTTTTTTAACAACTATATTCATTATAAAAACAATACCCATGAACCGTCTATAACATGAATTCTTTCAATTCCAACAAACAATGGTGTCATTCATCTTGATTTGCATTTCTTTTTGATAATAATTGGTTGAGTTCCAAAACAAATAGTAATTCCCATCATTTCTAGTTAGCTGGGCTCCTCTTTTGGTTCCAAGCACACATTTTGATATATTGATTATAAAAACAACAAATGTGGCTAAGCAACCTAGTATATTAATTCAATCAAACAAATTGAAACACCATTGAAACCATAAATCTACTAACTTCCATCAGCCAAAGCAACCATTCATCTAGGTTTGCATTTCGTGCTAATGTAAAGTTGTTTAATTCCTAAACAATGAGACTTTCATATCACCATATGCAAATTAGGATCCTTTTATTGTTACAAGGAGTATTATTCATGTAATGATGATGAAATTATCTTTTGTGTCTTTATTAATGACTATATTCATTATAAAAACAATACCCAAGAACCTTCCATAACATGAATTCATTCAATTCCAACAAACAATGGAGTCTTCCATCTTTATTTGCATTCCCTATTAATAATAATTGGTTAAGTTCCAAAACAAAGAGTACCTCCCATCATTTCTAGTTAGTAGGGCACCACTTTTGGTTTCACGAAAACATTTTGATAAATTGACGATGAAATTAACATATGTGGCTAAATAACCTAGTATATTAATTAAATAAAAAAAATTGAAACACCATTGAAACACAAAATGAACTTACTTCCATCAGCCAAAGCAACCATTCATCTTGGTTTGCATTTCGTGCTAATGTCAAGTTGTTTAATTCTTAAAAAATGAGACTTTCAATTCACCCCAAGCTAATTAGGCTCCTCTTATTGTTACAAGGATTATTTTTCATGCAATGACCATGAAATTATCTTTTGTATCTTTATTAATGACTATATTCAGTATAAAAACAATGCCCAAGAACCTTCCATAACATGAATTCATTCAAT
>JAHLGO010000206.1:0-41453 GCA_020615895.1 Ceriops decandra | reverse complement strand
GTGCTATGAAACTCTCCTATAAAGCCTTAATTATGAAGGCTTTTACATTAAACAAATTTGCCATTGATATGAGATAAGACAAACAAGTTAGTGATATGTCTCAAATTACAAATTCTATTTATTGTATGGTTTTGATATAGGGACCTAACCATACACTATAAAGTGTAGTAAAGAATTGCCTATAAAAAAATACTACATGATTCAAATTCTAGGAAAATTACAAGGAACAAAACATGAAAAGATATCCAAAGAATGACTATGACCAACTTAGGCCACATCCAACTACTTGGTAGGGTCCTTTCATTGCATTCATCAATTAAATGTGTTACAAAAAGGCAAGCTGACATTTAACTAAAACAAAGCAGCCAAAAGATGACAAAATGTTCCACTAAGCTAAACATCCTAATCAAAATGATGATGGTGAAAAGCACTAGAGACTAAAAAAAAAAAAAATTCAATTTAAAATTGTTGATTTTGAACTGGCACCATGATAACAGTTAAACTGAGAAATAAGTGAACATTTCACCTTCTAGCCCAATGTAAAAATACCCATGTTGATAAAGATTAACAATCAATTATAGATCCAGTCCCTCTTCAGCAGGTACCAAAGGGACCACAATAATGCATCAGAGGCTTAATAACTTATCATTAAGAAAAGGAGCAAATAAAATAGGCAATCATGTCTATGAAAATCAGAATGACAATGTTTCTACTTACTCAATGGTTTAATAGTAAATACTATCCAACAATTTCTAAACTCTATGTTTGCTATAACAAAAACTACCCATGTTGACTGAAAAAAAAAAAAGCAATTAAAGACTAATATGTTTAATACCATGAAATTGAACATTCCATACTTGAAATTTTATATTGCACTACACAGTTGATGGATAAATATAGCTCAATCACTAAAGTATGAAGGATGGTGTAGTGACTGACAGAATTTCCCAATCAAGTAGTCTGAAAAACCACTAAAGGAATGATAGACATATAATGTGGTAGCCTTTCATTTGTGTATGTTTTGGTGAAAATCTTTCTTCTTCTTTTTTTTTTTTTTTGGGTTAAACCAAGTTATTAGCAAACATACATAAGCATGGTAAGTACATATGATCTATCTCACTGTTAAAATTAGAGCCAATGTAGTGTATGTTTGGTTGACCTATACAAGGACTTCAAAGCTAATGTAAAAAACATGATGTTAGTCTCTTGTGGATTTTTGCTCGTGGCCTAGCAAAATACATTGTATCTACATTGATGGCATTAAAGGCAAGTTTATGCTAGAGTATAATGTTTTGATAATAAATGAACTATCCCAATTATTGGATGCTATAGTATAATGTTGTTTCAAAATCAAAATATTTCGTTGGACTTTAGTCCCCATTAGAACAATCACACACACACATATATATAAATATACAATACAAACCTTAAATAACTCAATGATTAAGATGGAGAAAAAAAGACAACTGGACTTAAATTCTACCATCCCCATAACCAACATAAGAAAAAATTATATATATAAAAAAACAGAGAATTATCATCTAATAATATGACAATACGATTATTTTAAACATATATATTGAAATTACTACAAAATATGACATAAACTATCGGAAATCATCTCAAAATCAAAGACAAAAAGGAAAGGGCACAGCCTAAAAACCAAAGACTAAAAAGGAAAAAAAATCAAAAATAGAATTGAAACGATCTCAATGAGTGATAACCTTGCACACTAGGGAGCCACTTATTTCCGCACTAACTTTGTGAAAACAAATTTTCAATGGAGAGAACTTATAGCGGCAAAAGCCTTACGTACAAACTCAGTATAATAGAAGCCAGACTGCTACCAGATAATGTCCAACTAGCACTGTTATCAGTAGTTTAATCTGCTGCGTTAGCGGCCGATCAATCAACCAATGAGCCTGATGGTGATCCAGTCATATGCCAAATTTTGGTGCATCTAACTATCAAACTTGGATGTCGAGAAATTAATAATCCATAGACCAAATCTAAATTGTTATACCTAAAACCAATAATGAAAAAAAAAAACAACTTAATCAATTAATTTGATAGCAAAAAAAGGCACCAACAACTTATGACAAGATATTTAGCTTAAATTATTGAAAGTGCTACAGAATTTTGTTTCCGATTAAACCATAATACTAATACACCTCCTAAGAATTGGCAAGTATTGATAATACTTTATTTATTAAGCCAATTAGTGGCCTAATTAGAGTTTAAGTATTGGTGTACTACAAGGCTTTAAATCCTATATTCCAAAACTTTTTAATATTTCTCTCATATATTTGCTTTGGTTAATAAGGATTTCATTTGTACTTTGTTTGATTTGTAGTCCCTTATCATGCTTATTTCAAATTTCTTCTCCATTTGAGAAGCAAATTCCTTACATAAGGAATTGTTAGTGGCACCAAAAATAATATCATTAACATAAATTTGCATAATCAATATATCTTTATCTTTTACCTTTGTAAATAATGTAAAGTTTACTTTACTTTACAAAACCTTTTAAAATTAAAAAGGTACTTAGTTGCTCATACCAAGTTCGGGGGGCTTGTTGTAATACGTATAAAGTTTTAGAGAGATTAATACATAATTAGGGAATTTAGTGCTCTTAAAGCTTTGAGGTTATTCAACATACATTTCTTCAACAATAATATTGTTAAGAAATGCATTTTTGATATCCATTTGATATAACATGAAATTCATGAATGATGCATATATTAGTAAAATATGAATGACTTCTAATTGAGCTATAAGTGCAAAAGTCTCATTATAGTTTATTCCTTCTTTTTTATTTTATCCTTTAGCCAGTAATTTAGCCTTGTTTTGAACTATTTTCCCATCCTCATATAATTTGTTACGAAATACCCATTTTGTATCTATGATAGGATGGTTTTTAGGTCTAGAGACTAAGGTTCATACTTGGTTTCTCTCAAATTGATTTAACTCATCTTTCATGACATGTACCCGATACTTATCACTTAATGCTTTTTTTACACATTTGGGTTCTATTTAAGAAATGAATGCTAAGTTAGTGTACAAGTACCTCAATGATGATCTAGTTCTAAGAGCATCAAAGACATTACTAATAATTTGATCTTAGAATGATTTACTTGCATGTTTTCATTCCCTTAACACCTTTTAAACCACATTTTGTAGGCTACTTGAATCTTCAAGGTTAGAATTGCTTGGCTTAGGTTGTTCTTTTTCAAAGTTATCATAATTACTTTAAACCTTTTTATCATGTAAGTCAGTTGAGATTTTTCCTATATTTTTTGAAACATCTTCCTTTCTCGAGTTAAAGCGTTTCATCAAAATTAATGTGCATGGACTCTTCTACTACTAATAATCTTTTATTAATAGCTCTATATACTTGTTAGAAGAAGAGTATCCTAAGAAAATACCTTCTTCAGCCTTTGAATCAAAATTTTTAAGATTGTCTTTAGTGTTTAAGATAAAACACTTGCATCCAAAAATCTTAAAATAGTTAATTCGTGGCTTTCTTCCATTTAATAACTTATAAGGAGTCTTTTCAAGCAAGGGATGAATTAGAACATAGTTTGACATATAACATATCATATGGATAACTTTAGTCCAAAAATATTTAGGCAAATTAAATTTATTTAACATTGTTCTAGCCATCTCTTGTAAGTTTCTATTTTTTTTGTTTAGTTACCCCATTATGCTAAGCTATTCTTAAAGCTAAAAAGTTGTGAGGAATTCCTTAGGCATTGCAAAAATTTTTAAATCCCTTATTCTCAAATTCTCTTCCATGGTCACTTCTAATTAAAGTGATAAGCCATCCATTCTCAGTTTGCAATTGTTTGCAAAGTCTTTCAAATACTTTTAATGTCACATTCTTTTGTGTGAGGAACAAAATTCATACAAACCTAATGTAATTATCTATTATGACAAATGCATAATGTTTGCTACCTAAAGTGGAGATTTTAAATGGACTAAAAAGATCCGTATGCAGTAATTGAAGAGGTTTAAAAGAAAACAATACCTTTTTGCTCTTGAAATATCATTTTACCTGTTTTCCCATTTAACAAGCATGATAAAGTTTGTCTTTCTTAAATTTTAGCTTAGGTAACCCTTCCATAAAAGTGTGATTATTTAGCTTAGATAGCAATTTCATGCTTACATGTCCCAAACATTTATGCCATATCCATGACCCTTCATTTACAAAAGCCAAGCACTTAACATTTTGGTTAGTAAGAGAATAAAGATCAATAGCATAAATATTATCATATTTATTTGTAGTAAACAAAGTTTCATTTGATTTGCAATAAAAAAACAACTTATATATTAGGCTCAAAGGAAACTTTGTAACTACTATCGTAAAGTTAACTACTATTAAGTAAATTAAATTTAAGACCATCAACTAAGGAAACATTATCAATAATGGGAGAACTTTCCTTACTAATCTTTTTAATGCCAATTATCTTATCTTTGGCATTGTCACTAAATGTTACATTTTCTCTGTTAATAACTTTGTGAGAAAGAAATTTTTTTTGCATTATCAGTCATATGTCTAGAGCATCCATTATCTAAGTACCATTTGCTTTCTTTATACATTTTTTTGCAAATTAGGTGGATAAATTTTATCTAATTTTAGGTACCCAAATTTGTTTGGATTCTTTCGGATGACTTATAGAGCTTTTTACATTACCATAAAAATTACTAATACCATGAATGCTTTTTCTAATGTTACGTGCATGAATCATATGTCCAAAATCACCTTAATAAAGACATTTAATATGATATTTCTTAGGTAAAGATAAGTATAATGCTTTAGTAAAATTATATATGTCATGTTGAGAAGCATAAGGAAAGGTATTGGTCATACCATTGTGTATATGATGGTTATGCCAAATGATTTTCTAGATAAATTGTAAGGAGCATTAAGTTGTAGTGATGCATAACTATACATAAATGCATGTTTTTTACTTCTAGATGATGAGGATGCATATGACTTTATGTAAGCAACTATAACTTGATCTTTATGCAGATGATATAAGGGATAAAAACCTAATCCAAATTTATCATTGATTGGTTTTTAAGAGCAGAGTAATGAGTCAAGCTTTTCTTTTTTCTGACAAACTTCAAAAGGAAATTTTGAAGGTTTTTATTTTCCTTCTTAAGATAAAGATTTTCCTCTTTAACCTTATTTAAAGCAATGTTATATGCTTTTTGCAAATACTCATTCTCTTGAATGACTAATTCATTTTTACTTTTAAAATCTCATTTTTATGCTCTATTACTTTAAAGCAAGCATTTAGATCACGAAATTTGGCTGCTTGTTTGAACATTTCTTTATTTATGCAGTCAAGCATTTTAATCATCTCAATATCATCACATGAGTCATAATTAAAATTTACCTCATCATCTTTTACCATTAAGTACATGTAGTTTGCTTCATCAATAAAGGATTCATCATTTGAATCACCAGAGTCATCCCAAGTGGCCTTGTATGCTTTTTTGACTGGCTTTTTACCCTTTTTCTTATTAAGATAATTTGCTGTAATGTGTCTAAGTTTGTTACACTCATAACAAATAATTTCTTTCTTTTATTGTGCATCATTTTTGATAGATCATTTAAATGAATTTATGCTCGGTTGTTTTTTCTTCTTTAAAAAGTTCACAAACTTTCGTGCAAGCATTACAAACTCTTTTTGATCTTGTTCATTGAATGAATTATCATCATTTTTGTCTTCTTTATCATCTTTAGCTATCCTTTTAGTTAAGAAAGAGGCCTTAAATGGCACACCTTTCTTTTTCTTTATGACTTTCTTTTTTAATGTCATTTTGTAAGTGAGTAATGAACCCACTAACTTATTTAATGGCAATGTGTTCAGGTCCTTTGATTTTGAAATTACATTTGCCTTAGGTTCCACGATTCTGAAAGTGACATGAGCACTTTTTTACAAGTTTTGCATTATCAAGGTTTTTTTTACAATATTTCTTAAAGGATTAACAATATTAGTAAACTTTAAATGCATTTCAGTAATATTTTTATCATTGTTCATTTCAAATAATTCATAACATGCATAAGAATGTTAATCCTAATGTCCTTGACTTAGGTGGTTTCCTTATAGGTCAATACAAAATTGTTCCATATCTTTTTAGTTGATTAACAAGAAGAGATATGGTTGTATTTATCTGGGGTCATGGCAAAATAAAGCAAGTATTTGGCTTAGGAGTTGAGATTTTGGCTTTTGAAATCTTCTGAAGTGTACTCACTCTCAACTTTATCGACAATGATTTTATTTTTGATTTTGGTAATTCTTCTAGGCCCTTGAGAGATTATTGGCCAAACAATTGTGTCATAACATTAAAGGTATATAGTTATTTTTTTCAATAGTAGAAATTTGTGTCATCAAAGGTAGGAGATCTAAGAGGATTACCGTCCTTAGTGTGACATATAGGTTGAAAAGAAGACATGCATCAACTCTACGCGATGAAACCAATGATTTAAAGACTAGATTCTGGTACCAATAGTTGGTCCCAAAAATACGCAAGAGGTTGGTGAATTGGGTAAACAAAAGACACCATAATATAATGTTCACATACTTGGGCTTTGAATGACTCTATCGATTCGTTTGCACTCACACTTGGACTTGGGGCTTGCTCAACTTGCAAAAGCTTACTACAGCCTGCATTATTGTGTGACATAAGCTAAGCTTGGGTTTTTAAACCTTGATGCTTCTTCGGGTCAAGCCCAACCCAATCAGCAACATAAATAAGTCTACTCTTAGCTAAGAATTTAGTATAAATTGAATGTTTCCTTGGAAGTAAATACGTAGGTAACAAAGCACCAATGCGATCAACAGTCCAGGCTAATTGCAATAAAAAGAAACTGTTCTCTAGACCAATTAGCTATTCTTTTTTCGACTGCTAGTGATTATTGTCATGGTAGTCCCATGATATGAGGCTACTTGATGTTATAAGTTATCCTATGATTTGTTAGAGCTTTGTTCTTCTTATACTGAATGGCAATTTATTAAGAGGTTTATTGAGTTATAAGTTAAAACCAAAAATTGCAGAATATTCATTTTAATCTATACAGTCAATCTTTTATTTTCGTAGTACAATATGTGGGAGATGCCTTGCGTGCATACATACGTCACTTTGATTGTAAATATCACGAAAAATTTACTCTCCTCGCCATTTGTGTTTGTCCACTCACGTTAGCAAGTTTTCAACCAGCACCACAAGAGAGAAGAGACTCGAGATAATTATATTTCCACAAATCGCCGCCTTTACGGGATTTTTGTCAGAATCCTGTGGGCTAATCACGCGTTATGGTAAAAAAGAAACCTTTTTCAGGAAAGGTATCAACTTGGCCGTTCTGGATGAGCTGTTATACCCAATGGCCAAATTGAAATGTGCCGCCGTCTACTTTGGCCATTGTTTTAAACTTTTAATATTGTATTCATCATTACTGCCAATGGCCCAAATACATTTCAGTCGCCCTCAGCGCTCCACGTTCTAGGAATCTTTTGCCCACAGATATGATGATATGATGGTGGAATCGTCATAACAAATGGTAGAAGATAATGGGATGAAGAAGTGCAAAAAGGTTCGCTTACTGGTTAAGACTACGATCTTGAAGTGTGTCTTCAATTTCATTTCATTAGAGTGCAAATAATTTTTATGGGGTCCCCCTGATCGTAGATTCATCCAGTCCAAAGACGTAGTCAGAAGCTCATGATGCCAGATGTTTCATAAATAAAAAAAAGAAGTTGCAACCAAATTAAATAAAGAGTTAAAGAAAGTAGAGAGCACTAAACTCACTCTCTGTCCGTCTCTTTCTCTCCATTTAAGTGCCCATTTTTTTCACTTTCATTGGCCTTTTTTCTTTGGTTCATTTTTGGCTTCTCTATGATGAAGACGATTACTTTTTGGCTTAATAGGATTTCCATCCATGTTAACATTATAACAACCGCCGAAAGAAATGAGACTTTGCGAGAACAAACATGATTGGAGAAAAGGCATAAAGACTTAAAACTTTTGGTGATAGCACTCCGATTTGTTGGATTGACGTTTGTGGCATGTCATCAACACCCACTTACATTCTGAATAGGTCGAGCGGGAACACCACATTCCTCGTCAAAGATTGTTATCTAACATGCCCATATAGCAAATCCTTGGAAAGATAGCATGTTTAATGTGGTCACGAGAAGCGCATTAAAATATTATAATGATTCATATTTTAAATTTTATTTTAAGGAGAATGATTTTTTTTTTGATATGATATTCAAATTTTATAAATAAGTAATTTTGTTATAATTAATTTATTATTTATACTTTCAATCTAACATGTTTTTTTTTTTTTTTTTACTTTTGTCCACATTTAACTAATTCTGATTCCAAATTAACCTAATTTTTCAATAAGAATTTATAATTAAATATATAAATGTAAATAAATAAATAATCAAAATGCTTAAACTTTATTATTATTTAATTAATCTACGAGTTTTAGAAAACTCAAAACTTACATAGTTCCATTAACTTAATTAAAGAACTTCCTTGCCTTAATTGCTGCTATGGCCGCTCGGTATGGTTGATGTTCCTTTGGTTGTAAATACATACAACTCTTGATTTGATCTCTCACGCTTGAACCATCGTTTTAGACCAATTGTTACAGTATAGTTAACCTTCAAGTAATTGTAGCGTAATAGTCGGATGATTTTCATTAAGGACATTTTCTTAAATATTAACAATTGTTCCATAACATCTCTTAAGGAAGAGAGCTATCATAATATATTTAGCGATAATTTAAAGATTAAAAAATTCTTTAGATATCGCGCTTTATCATTTTGTTATTTTGAACTCGTCTCACTCACATCGTTGATAGAGAAAACAGATAGACTTGGTGTTTGAACTTTGTTCCCTTTGCTCCTTTTCGTATTTGAAGGATAATACGAGAATATACAATAATCATTTTGGTAGCTGTACCGTACTGTCACAATTTTTTAGAGGGGAACAACTCTGATTGAATCACCATTTTTTGTTCTAATTCTTGGTCCGATTTTAGCCTACTTCAATATCGATTCGTTTCGAAATGGAATTGGGCTAGAGGTATAGTCCACGTAGATAAAACAGCATCATCATGGCAAACAGAACGAGTCATGTGTTTTTAGTATAATTGGTTGAGACACTTTTTGTTAAATTTTTTTATTGTGTATTTGAGTCTTAGTAATTTTGTTATGTTCGCCCTTCCGCCACGATCTAGAGTAGATCTTTGATTTCGTTAGACTGACAAGCAACTTTTCGGGGTTTCCTGCGTGTAGATTCGTCCAGTTCATAGACGTACAGCTCATGAAATAGGATCCATATAGCCAAAAAAGTGCAGCCAAACAAAGAATTGAAGCCGATGTAGATCTCTCTCTATTCAAGTACCCTATTTTTTATTCTCTTTGATGGCAATTCCTGTTTTTGCTAACTACGATTTCCATCAAATTTAAATTATAACAACCTTAGAAACAAAAAAAAAAAAAAAAAAAAACCAGAGAGAGAGAGAGAGAGGGAGGAAAGGGCACAAGAGAGTTAAAAACTTTTGGTTATAGCACTTCGATATCTAGCTTGCTTTGTTCCATTAATGTTTGTGGCAGTCCATCGACACCCACTTCCGTCTCTTCAGCATGATAGGTTGAGTGAACACCATATAACACATAAAAGATAATTATCAAACATGCCCATATACCAAATCTTTGGAAAGATAACATCTTTAGTGTGGCCATGAGAAACACATTAAGGAATACTGATATTGCAGCAGGCCATGGCATGAATGGCACTGACCACTGTTCATTTGGCTGGCTAATGGAAGGTACCATGTAGTGAAACAAAGCTGTGATGGCAATCATGAGCACCCCAAATAATGGTAAGCCCCACAGGCACCGTTCCTCAAGTTTCCATGAAATTGAGAAGCCAATTGCACTGCCCGACAGGAGGAAGAGGAACAAGAGCGTATGTGAAGCTGGATTGCTGCTAATGATAACATATCTGCGATAAATGAGAGCATTGGCCACCAGGTAGAAAACCATTAGCGTGCCGATGGAGATTATTTCAAAAACTATGCTGAGTTCGGTGAAGAGTGCTATTGATGCTGTGCAAAGACCTGCAGCATGGGCAAACAATTGTTTTGGTGATAATTAATGAACCTGCTAAGAATAAGGAAGAACCTTAATGTGAACATAAATTTATCAAAAAGAAAAAGAAAAATAAAAAGTCATCTATATGATTGAACACCAATTTTTGGTATTAGGTTGCTCATATTTGTCAGATCAGAGCATGTATTCATCTTCTAAACTCTGCTAAATCTAGTCCTACAAGAATTAATTGGAATGAGCTATGCAGAACTTTTTGTTGCCATTCTATTCTCTTTCGAGACAGAAATTTTAGCATTGTAAGGTATAGCTCATTTTGTGTATTCATTAATCAATCACAACCATCCTCCTTTATTCGGATCGATATAAATTATTAAAAATACAACGTTTGGTTAAATCTCACAGAATGGGTTTAACCATGTGACGATTTCCCTCTCTTTCGAAAAAGGCCTTCCAAACAAAAGAAATTGGGAATAAAAAAGGACAAATATTTAAATTATGCTTGTTAGCAGAAGCAAGCAAACCATTTTGCTTGTGTTGATTATCTCTACAAATAGACTCCAAGATGGCAAATATTCAAACACTCAGGACTTAGTTTATTTCATGGGATCACCTTTTTTTCTTTTTCTTTAATAGGATCAGAAGGAATGACTTACCTAAGAACAGTGTAGCATTCAATGGGGTGCCGGTGGAAGGATTCACCTTGGCCAAACAAAATGGAACTAACCGGGCCCTTGCAATAACACAAAGGTATCTAGCTTGGCCCAGCATTGCAACCAGTAGAGAAGCAACAATTCCCAAGCTTGCTCCTGCACCAACAACATTGCTAGCCCAATCCCAACTAATCTTCTTGAAAGCGATTGAAAAGGCTGCTCCTTTTGGCATCTGCAAATTATATGAAACATACTTTATGAACTCTGATTAATACAAGCACTTGTCTCCATTTGAGACACAATTTTGGTCACTTACCGTGTTATAAGGCACCATTACACATAGGGCCAAGGCCATGAAACAATATATCACAGAGACAATGAGCACAGAGCCGACAATGCCCACTGGGAGAGTTTTTGATGGGCTTTGAATCTCTTCTGCCATGGTTGACACTGAGTCATAGCCAATGTAGCTGAAATAGACAATTGCTGCTCCATCAAGAACACCCTTCACTCCAAAAGGAGCAAGCCCTCCAGGCTGAACCAAGTTCTTGTCGCTTCCATTGCAAAATCCAGCAATTACGATAAATCCGAAGAATATCACATGAAAGACTGTCATGATAAGGTTTAGTATAGAACTTTCCTTTGTGCTGCAATCCCCAAAGAAGATATAAAAAAAAGGATGAAAAACGAATATCTATTACTTCCAAAGTCCACTATTCAATTACTCGAATAATCAAAAGTTCAGTATTGATGCTTAGAGAATCAATGGTTAATAAAGAGGAACCTCAGCCAAATAAAAAAAATAAAAGAGTTTGCAATATAAAAATGCAGAATGTAAATAAAAAATCGATGTAATTCTTTATTAAAAAATTATCATAATAAATTACACATTTGTAATCTATTATTAATTATTATTTGTAATTGTATATTTAAAAATAAAAAATATATAACTAATGATAATGATAGTATTAAATGTCAATCCACTCATATTTTTCTCAAAATAATATATTAAATTAAATCTGTTAAAAAAATAGATCTAATGCGTCATATATCAAATCTAACATAAAGTCACTAAAAAGGACACAACTAAGCCAATTGGCTACTAATCCACTCTTGTCAAAGCAATATATGCTTTTTAGATACTTGTTTGAATTAACATCAATAGATATAGCAATCCCAATCGCAAAGGACACAAAGATAAACTAGAGACAGGAAGCAGATAAAATAAAAAGCGGTAATAGATGAAAACCTGTGGCAAAGACAAACAGTGAGAAGAATAACAAGAGCAACAGCAGTGAAATCCAACTTATTGTAACCTTCTACGAATCCATGTACTTCAACTCTCCATGAGTTTGAATCATTACACCCCACAGCTTGGCAAAGATAGTCTGTGAAACTTCTTGCCACAGCAGCATTTGACAGTACATATTCCATCAGTATGTTTGTGCCAGCAAAATAACCTACAAACTCTCCTGTGTGGAATAACAAAGCAACAGAAAAAATAATATCACTTCAGTCAATAAACAAAAGAGAAAAACATGTTAGCATACTCTGACTATCAAAAAAAAATTATTTAACTCAAAAGTTTTAAATTTAACAATTTTTTGATACAATATCAAACTTTTCATAAATAAAAAGTCTTGTGTTTAAATCACAGTCTTTAATTTAACTTAATTATAAATTTTTGTAAGTACAGTATAATTTATAAACTATTCCCCAACTTCATTATACAGCTTAAACTCTTGAAGTTTACGATTTCTTAACTATAACATAGCATACAAATAGAGTGGGGACTAAAGAATAAAGACTATAGTCCTTTTTCTCATCAAGAACATGGAGCTAAGGAGTTTGTGTGAATCTGTTGATACCAAAGGTCACCCTTAGGTAACTGAAGGCGCCGCCAGCAATGGGAATCTGGACAGAGAATTCTGTGTAACATAACGAAGAAAGAAGGGCTGTTATTCCTGCAATAATGTAAGATATGAAAACTGCAGGGCCAGAGGTGTCCCGGACTACAGGACCAGTGGTAACAAAGACTCCAACACCAAGCATTCCTCCAACACCAAGAGCTGTCAAATCATACCACTGGAGTTTCCTCTTCATATCTGCACCAGACCTCATTCTTACTTGGTTAAGCTCCTGGTCAGGAGTCCATGTAGCCAGCATTCTCTTTCTTAGCCTGTGGGGTGTTTGAGAGAGGGATTGGAGGTAGCTAGTGAAGGAAATGGTGGTGGGTTGAATGCTTGCCATGTTGGTGAGAGGATTGCTTCCTTGCTTTTTGTGAGAAGGTTGAGGTAGAGGTTTAAATATGCAATTCAGACTTTGAGAAAGAGAATGCAATGCCTGGATTCTTTGCCTTGAGAATTGATGGGAACCTCTGAAGGGTGTCCCTCAAGCATTATTGAAAATACCTATTTGTCCTCTCTGATGAGGTGAATTGACCAGAGCACCCCTGATTCTCTTTCTCTATTGCCTATATCCCCCTGTCATAGCATTGCTTTTTAGACTATTGGGCAGTTTCTTCTATTATGAAAGCCTGGAAAAAATAAAAAATGAAAAAGGAAAGAATAGCAAAAGTGCTGCCATTTTTGAAATGAGCTTATTAAGGGGAATCACAAGTATGGTAATCTTTGACCTAATCTTCTCATCTCAAATTTAAAGTGAAGCACTTACTTTCTGCATATATAAGTGACATATACAATTGAACATACTTAATAAAATAATATAAATATTATTATAATAATATAAAGCGAGTTAACGAAGAGAGAAGAGTGAAAAAAAAAATTATATTATTTTATCAATTTTATTCAGTTATATCTATTACTTCTATATAAAAGATGTGAGAAAATGCTTTGGTAAAGCGGCCATAGAAAGACTTCTTCACACCCTGGAGAACATTTGGAGTTGATTCCTCAACATAATTAATATCAACTTCGGATGATATAGTTGTAATGCGTACAGATTTTATTGAATAAAAAGACTCGAGAACCTTTGAATTTGATACCTCAATGATATCAAAGTTCAATTTGATACGGTTGTAATGTAGGCTTTAACAAATCTCTAAAATTTGAGAGCAAAACACTTGTCAGTGCTTTAAACTGTGGATTGATCTCTGGTTCATTATTCAACCTGATTTAGGAGCACAGTGTACACCTTGACGAGAACGATACCCAACAGGAATAGGTCATTTTGAAGCGTTAATGATTATTATTAGTAGAAAAGCTTCTTCCCACTCATAAATTTTGTTTTCCCCGCTAGAATATTTTTTAACCCACAGTTACTATTTTGAATTATGCTATTAGTCTCCAAAAACACAATAATAGACGTGTATATGAACCCACCATAAATGCTTGTGTTTAACATGCATGCTAATGGAAATAGCGTCACCTCCATCTTCAGCCCCCCTCTTTTAGAGTTTATATCATCTTTTGATTGTTTAGATCATCTTGTCCACTAATTTAAAAATTTGCATGAAACATACATTATATTAGTTTTATAAAATTTTCCTTGTAATTTTTTGTTCTTTTTCTTTCAATCCTCTATTTCATTCTTTCATTTGATCATCCTATTCTATTAATTGTCAAATATTGATTTTTTTTTTGTCTAATTTAATTGAAGAAATACCTTGTTTCTCTTTTTGATTTATTACTAATAGATAAGTAACTTTACAATTAGTATACAAATGAAAGATTGATGGGATATAATAAGCCAATCAATTTGTATTTATGCAATATAGATTTGAGACTTTTTTTTTATTTTTATCCCTAACATGTACTTCGTACTATTATCTTACATAATTAATACTTCTTGACTTATCATTAAAAAAAAAAAAAAACGGTTTTGTTAAAGCGATACTGCAGTAAGAGTGTTGATTGGGATTGTAGGTGTACAATTATGCTACTAGATATTATGGTAAATATTCTTTGCCACTACTGACACAAATCTCTAGATAGGCAGAAAAACTAATTAACTAAAAGGAAACTGTGCTCTCCATGTTGTCAGCATGGTGCTAGATGATGCAAACTAACTAATTGTTGTAGTAGCTATTCTGATGGTATAAAGTGTAGTACCCATCAATTTTGGTTTTATTCAAGTTCCTTACTGGAATTTACTGCATCATTTCTCTTTCTTCCTATCCACGTTCCTATCCTTTTTCACCAAACAATTGTTTTCTTTGGTTTTGTATCCAATGATTTCTCAAAGATACATGCTATTATTTTTATTTCACCAGAGCATCTATGTGAATCCTGCATTAGAAACCATATTATCACTTGTTTGTATTGACCGGTATTGTGCAAAAGATCACCATCACGCAGGTTGGACGAGTTCAAGTCAAGCACGTACAATAATACTTGTATGGATCAAAAAAAGAAAACGAGCAGCTCGAATAGATCATAATTCTTCAATTCCCTATGTCGAGGAAAAGCCACCGAATGGACTGCTGATAATGATTTTATTGAGTATCACATATTTCTTTATTAATAGTAGCCATGTCTCGAGAAAGAATACACCACAAATGAGTGTCATCTGCTATGGATTTATTGCTATTTGAAAGGCCAAACCTTTGTGTAACATTATAATTAGGTCACAGGTTTGAAAATTAAGAAAAGCTGGTATATATCTGACCCGTTTTCAAACATTATAGGGCATTGACTATCGAGGAGCCTGGGAAGCTCAACATACACAACCAATTAATATGGCATTAGAAGCATTGTTATCAATACGAATAAGCTACAAATTAACAGTAGTGGGTAATATTTTACATTCTAATGTATTAATTTCATCTTCTAGGACAGAAAGCTCCTGATTCCCGGAAAACTAGTTTAGTTAAGTGGACGGTTCAATATTCCTACCCAGAATCGTTATCTATTGCAAATGAAAATTAGTCATTCAGGCACCAGGAATATCATTTGATGATGTCCTCACTTACCAAGATTTGGCTTCACTTACTTGAATTGAATGTACCCTTTTCATGTTTGGCAAGATTACGTGTAGGTGTAGGTAAGGGCATATACCTCATAGTTCTCTTTCGGCTTTAGAGATATTGTTTGGAAATGACTTTGAGTTTATCCTATGCTTCTTGAGATTAAGTCTTAAGAGCGAAATATGCCATGAAAAGAATCTTAAGATACTTCACTAGCAGCAGCCCAGAGAAACATTACATAACTTTCAATTGTAATAAAACACAAGTAAAAAGTTAGACATGACAGTATAGCAAATGTAATCAAGCACAAGCGGGAGCTGCTATGGGTGGTGATAGAGGAACACTTTTTTTTTTTATTTGACTTTAACAGAGACTCAAACTCAAAACTTTTAAGTAATCAAGACGATTCTTATACCATTGAGTTAAAATTTATTAATGACAGAGCAACATGACAAACGAAGGCAATAATTTATCATCAAAGAAGGGCACAACTTCTGCTCTCTTTCGTTTAAGATTTTTTACCATCGCAATAAGAAGGGCACCTTTTTTTTTTTACATGACAAACCAAGAAGGTTACTCATTATTTGGCATGAAAATAATCATTTATTTTAAACAAACAGCTCCAAGGGGCTGCTAAAACTCCAGATTTTTTATTACACCACTAATAGGGTAGATGATTAAAGAGAACAGAATGATTTTCTATCTTTTGAGATTAAGTGGTCCTCAGTGTTTTTCATAGCCACGTACCATGATGGGAGATTACAGTATTTTAGTCCTTCTTTGGAACCATACTCTGAGCCAAAACCAGTTCGGGCTTCATTGCATTGCTGCATGGAGGACTGGTTCACTAGAAACACAACTTGAGAAGCATCTGAATCATACACAACTTGTGGACATTTTGACTGCCAACAGGTAAATGTAATGGGGGATAAAATTAGAAGTCAACTATACTGCTTAAGTGCAGCCAGGCATCGATTCAGTGTCAGTGGACTGTCTTCTTTGCACATCTATCAGATGGAAAAGAGAAAACACTGTGGTCAGAACCTGAACAAGTCCATTTCAATTAGCTTTAAAGCTTATGAAAGAAAAAAAAAATCCATTGTGAAATTGAATACCATCGCACAAATATATAATTATAACAGTTATAAATAATGATTATAATTTTATATTTATGGATTCGTATTCACAATTGTTTTTTTTTTTTGTGCTTTTTTAATATATTTTTTAGAAAAGAAGGCAAAATAAAAATTGGAGCTCCTTAGTGTGTAAACTCATTCTTTAATGAAGTTGCTTCCAAGTGTACCCAATAGTCACATGGACAGCTCGTGTTCAAACTTTTGTTGGGGCATTTCCATTGTGCACATTGTAATGCCATTGGCTTCAAAATGACCTAATTTCGTTCAAAATTTATGAATAGCAAATAAAGAAAGAGGCCCTTTTCCTAATGTTCCATAATAACATTATCAAATGAATAATGAGCACTAGCTGACTTCGTATACAATATGTCTTGCAACTTGGTAAATGTGACTTGTGCAATTACTTGCCTTTCACTGATTTCTTGTCGGTTCCATTAATCTTGTGATACATGGCAAAATACTGTTAACCATTTGGCTTTAAATTAACTAAAGTATCTATGTACACTCATTTCTTAGAAAGAGAAATTGTGGTGTCGTCAAGTTCTGAATATTAACCCTATGATAAGAAGTTTAGCATAATCACATTACTATAATATTAAGAGACCAATGAGGGAGATTGGAATTTTGTGTCCACGCTTTTAAATGTGACTTTATGGTAAAGGAGCACTGAGGAAGGTATAGCATGAGAGTACGGGAGCCTTTTGCTTTAATCTTTCTCAAAGTGGGTCATCTAAATTTCTACACCCCATTCCTCACCTCTCCTCCATAGTGGATATTGCCCCTTATATCTGCTGCCTCAGATTTTTGATTTCTTATACAAATGGAACCTTCGTGAGGTCATGTCAGATGTGAAAAGTTCTGTTTTATGTATCAGATAAGACAGGAGCTAAAAAAAGTAGCAATAAAGCAACTTCTGAAGGAACAAAATTGCCACTTTTTGGGGAGTGGGAACAGAGTGGATAATCCTCAATAACAGGTTGCCTTATGGAGGTTTGATAGAGATGTAGCTTTCTGGGGCTTAGCTACAATATGTCTCTGTTACACTAGTAAATCAACTTTTAATATTCTTACTAATCATGGTTACCAGACTACGTTATGTAACCTTTGACATCAGGTTTAGTTAATATAATACAAGAGAACTAATAGAGCATGGAGATACAATGTACTTGACTCTTCAGTTGCTAATTGAAAGTGATTATGCACATAATTTACGACATCAGATTTATTTTAATAAAATTCAGCGCATACACAAAGTCGTACCCTATTGTTCATAATCAAGAAAATATGAAAGTTAATTTCATTATTATTAGTTGATTTTATAATATATTAATGATTTATCTTTAATCCTTTATCACTAAAAAATAAATATTTTTAATTTAAAGAAAAAAAGGACTAATAACAGAATCAGAAATTTCAAATTATTTATAAAAAATATATTAAACTAATGAGAGTTTTTTTTTATTAAAGTGATACTAACACATAAAAAGTTATAATTATAATTATTTTGTTGTATATTTATAATCTTATTTTTATGTAATCAATAATCATAACAATATTTTTTAAGAATCCTGTAAGTAACACTGGCTCCTCTCTAAAAGCATGACTTTCCAGTACGATCCAAAACCTTGTTCTTTGAATCAGCTTGAGCAATGAATTGAAAGCAATCAATACAAGGTCCCCTAATAAGTAGGAATGACATGTGTGCATTATGGGCTCATAGCACTTTCACCTGCTTCTTATGGTCAATACTTCACACGCATCATTATGCCAAGATCCTTTAGGAGGAAAAGGCAGCTCCTTTCCTGCGCCAACATAGAAAAATCTTGCTAGGTCACCTTTGTGTACAGGCCAAAGACATCCTGGCTTCGAGTCCTCAGAAACCCTTCGCATGATGCTCATGTTCATATTATATGATGGTAATTGAAAGCATTTATTGTGAAATTCATTACCAACACCAATGGCCCAAAGTTCACATAGGCAAAAACCATAAACTAATGGATGGAATTGAGAGAGAATTTACGTCAAACTCACACAACAATAACCAAAACCATTTCTTCTTTAGTATTCATAAAAAACTCCGTTATTTTGACACAAGAATATAACAGTTAATATATCAATTATATGTATCATTATTACTATTGGATGCTTACCAGCCTATGATGCATGAACACAAGCAAAGGGCACAAACATGATATGAAATTTTTCTAAAATTCAATTTGCAACCAAGTCATAAATCACCCTAAACCTTTAAAAATGACAGAATGGTTTAATAGGTTTGAAGTGTGTAGTACAGTACTTCCTTCCAAATTATATTTTAGCTAAAGTGATCCCAAATTAATTAATCTTAACTAAAGTGATCTTCAATTAATTAATCTAGTCAGTACAAAGTTTGCTCAGGAGTATGGTTTGACGGTACTTCTTATTTCTTAGAAACATGTCAAAGTTGGCATGACTTCTTAGACCCACGCCTCAAATGTTCCAACTTTCAAGTAGTCTAAAAGACCAAAACCAAGCGTCTTTATCCTCTGAATTTTTAAAGAAACAGGAAAGAAAGGGTCATTATTTCCAATGGAAATAATGAAATTATGTGATTCTAGAGATACTCTACCTAAGTTTTAAGATTTGAATAATATAAACATGAAGAATGCTTATGAATTTTCAAAAGAAACATGATAGAATGACCCATCAAGTAATTACCAGAGTGGTTTTTGGCAGTTTTTAAGAAATAAAAACCAATTATCCTTTTTACTTCTTTGGTTTTGGCGGGTGACCTTTCAGATTGGGCAAATTGTGAATACTCTTATTATTCACCGTTATGTTTGTGGAAAGAAAAAAGATTATTACTTGTATGACACTACAAATTTTGAAATTAGTTTTGTATGCAACTGACACACTAGTTGAAAGTATTTAATACACTAATTAAAAGTACTTAATACATTAATTAGAATTATTTGACACACTAATTAAAAGTGTCTAACATACCAATACAAGTATCTAAATAGTTTATTTGTATCTTCTTTTATAGGACACATTTTAGTTTGTTTAAGAGGTGTTCAAAGTGTGTTGGATGAGTATTTTTTTTTTATATCACAAAACTCATACGCATGTAACATTTTTTTAATATGGTTATTTTTGATGATATAGATCATATAATTTGAAAGACTTGACATGAAAATATATACATATATATTAACAATAAGAATAGTTTTTAAAAAATTATCTCATATTAAAAATAAAAATATTATTCTAAATATTTATAAGATAAAATTGATTAAAAATAAAAATTTTAAAAATTCACATATATATAAATAATTTAAATTTAATTACGATATAAAAAATCCAACTTCACTAGGTATTCTCTCTCAGCAACTAACGTATATCCAGTTAATCACGTTATTCAGTCCATTCCTTTCCAAATTTGCTGGTGGGTTGTTTTTTTTTTTTTTTTCAAATGCAACACATAGCAGAGTGTTTACCTTTTCAAGTCTAACTTTTGCATAAGGGGAGCTTTTCGATGTTTGTAAATACAGTCACGAACACTGCATACTGTGAGAAGGCTACTTTAATGCCTTTGATATTGTCTCCTTTTTTCTTTATATTTTGCCTGCCCTATCATCGTCTTTTTGACTATACGTATGCAAACCACAACAGCAAATAAAAAGTGATATAGACAATATCAACTGGGTAAACAAAAGTGGAGGTAAGTAGCATTATATAAACCCATTGCGGTGCAACATGAAAAGGGTCTATGAGTGTGCCTTTTACTATGTTACTTTAATTTCATTGGTAACATTGCAAATTAAAACTAATTAATTGAGATTGTCTGCCATCATTGAAAAAGGATTTATGTCATTTTGTAAGAGGATCATCCAAAGCAGACATTAAAGTAATCTTGGCCGCGAGCCATGCCGCACGAAATGTAATAATTTCTATCTCACATGCTACAGAGCAATTTATTGGTATTTTTGTATGAAATAATAATAAAAAAATTATATAATATAATTAAAGCAAAGGCTATAATGAGCATTTTACGCTCTAATAGAGTCATCAATTCTCCCACATTATAATATTTCAATTCCCACTATTCTTTTTTTAACAGCAATTCCTTTTATTCATAGCATCCAAAGCTGGACACCCATAACAATTTAACAAAGTTGTTGTGCTGCTCGTCCACAAACTCAAGATAAATCCTATCCCCCTGTACAACCGCAGAAATTCGAGCACCCTATCCAACTCTTAAAATGAACAAAACATAATCATAGACTAGTACTCATGTGAGAAGAATAGATTGTATGAGTTAAGTGTGACAATTTCAAATATGAATCTTTTTAAATGCGTTTTATAAAACAAGTTAGAAACGTTGCAATTAGGTCTTACTAGCAACCTAAAATTTGTCTGGAAGGAATTCGTTGTCAAAAAAAAAAAAGGTTAATTTTACAAGAGAAAGCAAAACCACAAGGCAGATGGAGTCCTTAACTGGCCATTGAAAACTTTTGCTGCTAAAAAAAGAAAGCTCGTATAAGACATAAAGTGTAGTGGTGGAAAGCACAAGGTTAAAATATCACTATTAGTCAATATCAGCAGGAGATCAGCTCTTTCGGCAGCCATCCGTCCAGTTAAATAAGCCCCTTCAGCATTATAGAAAAAATATTGGCCCTTTAGCCGTTTCATCCAAGTCCAACAACTAGTGGACAAAAATTTAGTTCGATTTTCTGGGGCCACTTTTTTGCAACAACGTCACATCTTATCAAACATTTTAACCCTACTGAGTCAATGCATCGATGATCTATAATTTATATAAAAATAACATTCTATATTATTTTCAATATCTTTTTATATTGACGTACCACATATTATTATTTTTAATTAATTTATCATAAATTAATTTGTCCAATTCCATCCAAAAAAATAATAATTATCACCTATATTATTTTTTATAATTTAATATTTAATAAAAAAATTTATTTAAAGTTCTCTCAGTTCATTTTATAGTACTAAATAAAAAGTAAAAGTAAATTATAAATTATACAAACACATAAATTATGTATTTTGATTAAAATTTTATAAATTATAAATGTATAAATTTAATATTATATTTTAATTTTAATTTTAATTTATAAAATATTAAATTTATAAATTATTTTTATTATAAAAATTTTAAAATAATTCATATATTTATACTTAAAATTTTAATTATTTTTTTTTTCAAAATATAATTTCTTTTTTTACATTGGACTTATTATGCTAAAAGTCCATTATAACTCCAACCAACCTACTGGCAATCCAACTCTGCTTAGTCTTATCTTGAAGTGTGCGATTTTCCAATATTGCAAAAGCTAAGCGTCGATGTACCCATACTATCACTTTTCCTCTGAAGCCACGCGCCTAACATTCAACCAGGTCTGTTTTCGGCAATTCTCTTTCTTTATTGGATAGCAATCATACCTTATCAAACAATCAGTTCTAATAATATTATTTGTTAAGAAACGAAATATAAAAAAAAAAACACATAAAATTTACTTAATTTGCAAGCATTTGAGCAAGTGGGATTAAATCTACAACGAAGTTTTCGAAAAAGAGTTGCTGCTGGTGTTGTGCAAGCACATTGACAAACCTTTATCTCAAACTTTTGTTCCATTCTTGAGGCAGGAACATCTGGGATTAAGTCCAAGGCAATAAGATCAAGATGAATATTGACTAGGCTGGGTCCACAACTTTCAGTCTTAATATTATTTTCAAGTTGTTCAATAAAGAGTCATAGGAGAGAATATACAACATGAAAGGCTGTAACTTCAGCCTCACCATAACCCTGCTTTATTAATTTAATGATCTCGTAGCATCCATCTTTCTACAATTTCTGAATAAAAGCAGTTTATTTGATCTGTGAACTATGATTGCAGGCTTAATTCCTATTTTTCTGCTCTATTTCTTTGGTTCATTTCCTTAGGACATTAATTATGCTACGTTTAGGTTAAGAGATAGATATGGCATGTGTAGATGTGAATTTTCTTCCAACCACTCCTTAGAGGCCATGTACACTAGATCCAAAAAATACCTCTCCTGGAGTTTCAAGAACTGGATGCTTCTCTGTTGAACCAACAATCTGCTCAGTCTTACGTTCAACAGAAAAATACCTAAATAGACCAAAAAAAAAAAAAAAAGGTGCTCGCAATCATTCACAACACTGAAATTGCCGTATGTCAAAGCAACAAGTGAGCTTGACAGAAGAAACTGAAATCACGATAATTCACCAAAAACAAATGCCCTACAAAAATAATCTTAACAATATTGCAATACAACAACAAAACCTTAATCCCAAATTTAATTAGCGTCAACAACACAATTTTTTTTGCTATTCCATTCTATTATGAACTACATTTAGGGTGAGATCTAATTCTTCTAACAATCTTGCAATACAAAATCTTAAATATAAATGTACAACTCAATAAGTTCCCGTCATAAGACTGCTCCATAAGAATGATTGAAGCAAAACATGAAAATTAATAAAAAATTTCCCTCAAACATAATTTCCAGGGAACAAACCTCCGCTCAAAGACAACAACACTAGCAGATGCATCACACTCCAAGGAATGTTTAAAGCTAGGAGGAAGGTAGGCATATGAATCCACGTACCAAACATAACATCAGATTTAGAGTCCTTGACTCAAAACTTAGAACAGATACTCTATAGATAAGGTTAAAAGCTACAAAACTCAATAAATACACCTAGAATGTCAACACATGTCCTCTACACCTAACGCATAGAAAGCAAATGCTTACCACCAGTTTGTGTATTGCACCAGTTGCATTAATAAGAGTTGCAGAACCCTGAACCATGAATATGAACCTAATTGATTTTGGACAGCAAGAATAGTCAGGATTAGTCTTACATCAGACCCACAGGCAATGAAAACATGTCAGAAATTTAGAAACAAAGTCTAAATCTCTACACCCTTAGGAGGGAGACCTGATCTTGAATTTTCTGCACAGCATATACTTATGTCAGTAACCAGAAAGAAAAATTAGTAAAATGCACAAATTACTGTCAATATTCTGCATGAATGGTACAAATCTTTTCTGTTTAACAGGAATCACAAATTAAGAATGAAGTAGGTTAACCTGCTGAAAAGTGTCTGTGAAAATATTATATAAATGATTCTCACATGCTAAAAACAACCATTACTTCATTTATTTTCCTTTCAGGATGACCTCTAAGAAGAAATAAAAAGTCTCATATAATTATGACTACTTAATCATACAGATAAGCAATTCTTTGAGATTGCAAAAAGAAATAAAGACAGAAGAAAACAAAGATCAATTTGAGGTAAAAATGCTCCACAACTTGACAGGGTGGAGGTAAACAATCCAGGATAGACAAGCATGAACATGGGACTCCCTTAATTTCCTACAACTATCATCTACTTAAGTGCTAGCATGTCATCTTTGTCAGGAAAAACAGAGATGTTATAAACTAGAAATCTAACCAAACATCCTTATAAGGTGCAGAGCATACAAATAAAAAGAAGATAATCACTTGGGAATATGTTGAATTGGTAAACAAATGTTATGGTTAGTTAATCATGGTTATTTTGCAGTGTTAATAGAAGTGGATCTTACGGTCAATCAAAGCAATTCTTTCAATTAAAAATATTATGCCCATTTACAGCATGGCTTAATTTTGTAGTGTGAGAGTGAATGCTAATGTAATATGCAACAGGTAATAAAAGAAGAGGAAACAAATGCTGACACTGGATTATGTTTGTATGATGATAATTAAGATGTGATTGGAGATTTAGTTTGTCTGAAAACTTCTCTTAAGGGAAGATACAGAGTTTTATTTTTGCAAAAACATTTACTTACGGTAGAGCACTAAGCATGAATTTACATGTAAGGTAACCCCCATGAACAACAATCATGAACACAAACAAATCATATACAAATATGAGCAAACCTTGCAACTTTGCCAGGTGCATCACAAAGTGTGAGCCCATAGCCGGTGTGATTAAATATGCCCCTAATGTGTTCTTCCTGTCAAAGAAATCCAAATGAATAAACCAGCAAATAAATTAGGAATTGCTAATAACAGTTATAGATCAAAACTGAAGGTATACCACTCTGGTAAAGGACTGAACACATGACTTTCAGGTGTAATTAAAGCATGGTCTAGCTTATACACACTCCGAGTGAAGCCTGGCAAGTCTGCAAGAAAAAAAAAAAAACTTTGGGGAACATAGCTCTCTCTTGCTTTCTGACAGTCATTTACATAACTACTGTAAACATGAATATCCCAAAAGCCAAACAATCTTATGTGACACACATAGACACACACCCATTTCTCACAGCATTAGATAAAAAATATCAAAACTTGAAAAATAAAAAGGTCATCAAAGACAATGCCCTTCTGGCTGGCAAACAATGCGCCTGGTAATGGTATCAATCCTGTTAGAATTTAATACATGATCCATTCTAGAGGCTCATCCAAAAGATTAAACTTTGAGCTGAATGATTCTTGATACAGGATAGAGCTTTTATGAATGAGAGATCTCAAGTTCAAACCATTGTACCCTCCTATTTAATAGTAAATTTCTACTGGTAAGGTGCGCCTGCCCTTTGTACAACCTTTCAGCCCAATGAGCTTACGCATGAAGATGCATTTTATAGTTCAATATATGATCATTTAAGCGCCTAACCCAAAAAAATTAAGCTTCTTCATTGAATGGTTTACTGATAACTCCAAAGTATTGCATTCGTTAATTCAAGAATCCACAAGAACTTACAAGTTTCTAATCCAACAATTACACTTGATGCAGATATACCGGAAGCATGAGTGGGAAAAAAAAAAAAAAACCAGACAACAAGAACATGCCTTGAAGAAGAGAAGGAGATAGTGTGGGATTTGTCACTTTCCAGTAGAGGGGTTTGGATTTAACTTCAGACTCCACTTTGGAAGCAGCAGGGCAGAACCCTCCATGTGCAAGAAACTTCGACTAAACCTGAAAAAAAAAAATCAGTTAATATCTCAATTAATCAATATCCCAAAAAGATAATTACACAAAAAGAAATTGCACTTCCTGTTAGGCAATGGCGAAAGTGAGAATCAAAGAAAAAGACTCAACCTTTACATAAAAAAAAAAAAACGAAAACGGTTCAAATATGATCCCAAGAGAATCCGAAAGCTAAGAACAGAGAAATACATAATCTTTGCTCTAGAAATGATATCAAAGAACAGAAAACCACAGAGCGTAGAACATGTAAGAAAAGTGAAGACCTTTTGATGTGAGATACTACAACGTTTGACCCATCTTGTATACGTGTGCGCGGTTGTGTTTTCTTGCCATTTCTTTTGGCTTGGAATTCCTCCGGTCGGCAGTCAGTGGCAGTCGGGACTCAAAAGCGAAGCAGCTTCGCTGTTTTTACGTTTTCATCCGATGTTGCTCTATTTTTCTACTGATTCAATCTTCGCCGCACGATCAACCAAGACTAATGGCTTTCTTTTACCGTTGATTTCTTTTTTTAATTTTTTAAATACGAGGGTAATATCTGCTGAGATTAAAAAAAAATTACAAGGATAATATAAGTGTCAAGCTGTAAAAAAAAAAAAAAAAAAGCGTAAGTTGTGTTTTATAGTTAAGAAAAATTGCAGAACTTTATCGCAAATTCAATCTTCACAATTTTAATCCCAAAATGACAAAAATTCATTGAGCTGAGTTTTTTTTTTTTTTTTCAGTGTGATGACAAAGTATTTGTTTTTGTTAGAAGCAAGACAAGTGCTAAAAATAAGAGCAGAGAAAAGTGCTTGTTGGCGTGAAAAAAAAAAAAAAAGAAGAAACCCAGTTTTGCGACTATCACGAAATGTGATCAATGTAAGTCCACTAAAAAGAAGGAGAAATGCAGAAACAGAGCACAAAATGCCAGCCAGCATAAACTGTACAAAACTTGCATGAACCTGGCAAGTGTGACAAATTCAAGCCTGCTTGCATCAAAGACGTTAACTTTGGCATGTGAGACGTTGGAATTTAGTATATAATATATTTTTGAGTTTTAATTAACAAGTTGAACTTTTAAATGAAATAACACAATTACTGTAGACGGAGTGTATAGAGTGACTTTGGAGCCACTAGGTGTAAACATTACCGTCTAAGCAAAAGTTTTTACGATAAGAGAAAATGTGTCGAGGCATTTAAGGAATATGAAAAAGGCAAGTAAAGAGATAAGAGCCGGCACCTTTAGGGAGATAGTATTGCATGGAAATAAAACACAAGTTAGAGTTCCCTATTAAAGAAATTATCCCAAGGATTGGGGATAAATGATTTGAATCAAAGATATTTCTGAATTATTACATACCAGATCAAATGACAACCGAAAATATTTATGGATCAATTCAAGGATTGTGTCCTTTATTTCAAATCACATGCAATAGGATCAAATAAAAAGCATCTCTTCATTTCTTCTCGGTACATAGCATCAGCCTTCAATAATTGTAAATATGGCTATGCTCTCTTAGTTTGTGGAAACAATTTTGAAAACAGTCCCTTCTCCTCCTTCTTTTGCACCTGAAAGTGTTTAATGAAAAATAGCAAATGCAGAGAGAAAGCTTTAGCAAAGAAAACAACAATAATAATAATAATAAGGGGAGATTTATAGTCAAATTCAACGACTTCTACTATTTCACTTTCATGCTTTTCATGTCAGGGATTGCTCGTGGACCCAGTATGATGCTTATTTTGCTTCATTGATTTCTTAATTTGGACGCACTTACAAAATCGGCAGAAATTCTATAAGACCAGTTTCCAATTCGTGGAAGTCCTTAAACGTTTGGCCTTTCCCTGATTAGGGACAATCTACCACAATGAAAGTATCAATTAACCTCGAATTCCTCCATCTCTTGTGTGTACATATTGTCGAAAAATTTAGTCAAAATATTTATTTGCACTTTCCATGAGAATAGCAGTAAGGGAACATTCCATATAATTGAGCAATGCAATCAAGTTCACATACCGATATTAACTATGCACCAAAACAAACTACGATAATTCTAATGCATAGATATATTAAATTTAAACATCAAAATAATAAATAATAGAAAGTAATATGAACTTATGTTCTGATATTTGGGAGTCAAACTGACTCACCAAAAAATTATTAAAATTTTATTGACGTATGATATTAATTTTATTGTAAAATATGAATAGAAGAACAATACACAGTAGAAAATACTAACCGTAACATAGATTAAATTCAGACAATGAAATTTGTTTGTTTAGTAGTGATACACAATGAAATTGAAGCTCGTGCTAACATGCTTGAGACACCAAATTATTACAGCAACACAAAAATCTAGCAACTGTGGAAAAGGCCGCTTTCAGCCATCAAATTGACGACCCTAATTCAGATAGGAAATGGGATAAAAGAAATTAATTTGTTTCTTACATTTTTTGTAGGTTGCCGGCTGTTACTGGGAGGACTCGGCCGCTTTGTTTAAAAGAACGTGGTTGTTGCCAACTGAGCAGACCCAGCTCGAAGGCTTTGTAAATGGAGAAGAAGCTGAACTCTTCTGTTGTATCCTTGGCCTGCTGCTTCTGCAGCATCGCCGCGGCAGTCCTTTTGCATGGTTACCTCTTGTTTGATGTCGTGATGGATGCAGAGGTGGTGATGGTGGTGGACATGGCGACCATGAGGTCCCTTTGATGATAACACGTTGAAGTTTTTCCTTGGCCTCTCCTCGTACACCTCCACGAGCACTGCCATCCCTTTGAAGAATTTCGCCTGAGATTCAATGTAAACATCTTTATCAACAAATGTATTCATTTCTAGAGCTCTAAAAAGAGAAAGAAAATGAAAGCAAAAACGGGGAGAGATCAATTACTGGTTTGGCGATCATGGCTCGTTGGAGACTTTGCTTTGGTTTCAATCTGCATTGTGCATAGACATGGGTTATATAGATTGGTGGGTTATGAATACACTTGACACAGATTAATATCTATAACATATGGTACCCGTAAAAGAGTTATGTGCTAAAAACTTTGGCCCTAAAGTACTATAATATCCTTTTTTTTTTTTCAATATTTATCGATTATAAAATAATTTTTTATATTTGATTTATTGGTAAATTTTCATTAGGAATAATATTTATTGGATGAAACTCTAGTACAAAAATGACTATATTATTTGCACTTCAATTCTAATACTTAAAGGGATCCTAATCTTAAATATTTTATTTATTTATGTGTCAAATATTAAAAATAAAAAAATATATCATTAATACAACATGAACATTCACAAGCATAAAATAGAAAAATATAAATTTATTTTTTCATATGATGAGAGAGAAAAAAAAAGAGTTTACTTTTGCAAGGAATCTCGCAAAGCAATGCTCCAATGAAGGCCCTTATTCTTTATGACTGGTATGGTTGGCCATGGAGCACCCCCAAGCCATTTTTAAGCATTGAAAAAGGGGTTTAACTCGTGTCTAATGTTGCAGCTGCCACTACCAAACGTACCACCAATTTTCTTATCACATAAGCACTGAATTCTGAGGATCACACGATTAAGACACCTCTTGCAATTGGTGGGGGAAAGATCTCGGGTGCACTGAGCCAAAGCATAAAGCTGGCCTGATTTTCCTAATGAGATCTTATTTGCTGCAAATAGGCTGGGGGATCCCGGAGCTTTCGAGACCAGCTGGCGAAACAAAGCGCCTCTTCTCTTCTGAAATTTTTCGTTATCATCACCAGTACCTTGCAGGTTGCAGCGACAGTAGCTGTTTTGATAATCAATAGTGAAAAAGAAAGGCCGGTCTGAGTACTTGAACATACAATTGCGTACCAAGCAACTGCTCCTGATGCCTCTTTTGCGTTGAGCAAGCCCGTATGCTTTGCCACTGTCTTGACCTACGGATACCATGCAAAAACCAGTGATAGGGCTTCAAAGTATGAGATCCTTAACAAAGGGGTCCAGGTTTGAACCGTAAGGTTCTTTGCTATTGAAGTGCCTGAACAGGTATGGGGAATGGTGTAAGTTCCGAGAACAGTTTGAAGAATGAGAGAAGCATCATTGCGATCAGGCCTGTGAATGGACTGATGAGTTTGAGCATGAGGGATTGCACAGTTTATATAGAGAGACCGCTGCTGCTGCTGCTGCTTTGCGCACACATTTCGTTGGCCTCTGGTATGCTTGTAAAATTACAACTCCTTGTGAGTTGGATGATTCTAATTTTTCCTTTGGAGAACCGTTTTTTCTTGGGAATTCTGTTCCATCCAGCAAAGAACAGGCCTCCAAATGACGGAACAATGAGAATACTTAAAAAATTACCTTCAAATTCGTGAATTTAATCAATTGCGCGGACGCGTCTGGTCTCCAAAGCATCTAAAAGAACCAATGCCAGCAGAATATATGACATAAAAGGTACATTGAGACAAGCAGCAGGGCATGTGCTCTTTCCTTGCAGCAATTCTTTTTTTTTTTTTTTTTTTCTGTTTCCTTTCCGTCGAATTATTGCAATTTTAACTCCATCAACCGGCCTTCACCTGCACATTTTCGCGAGCAATCAGTTTTGAACCCTGTTAGCAAACGAGCAGATTCGAGCAGAGAGGTAAAGGAGGAGGCCATTGGTTTTTGCGGCAATTACGTTTTTGGGCAACAGTTCCTAGTATGCCTTTTCCGTTAGTTGTTTATAATCGAGAGTTCTGTTACAGCATACATATATATAGATGGATATAAATATTAACTATGGATTCATATCATTTAATAATTATTATTAATAATTAATAATTAATAATTAATAATATTTTGGTGTGTCCAATTCTTATAACTATGTAAACTCTTTTTCTTCTTCTTTTTTAATTAGCAAGTATCTCATTTTATTATAAATGACAATTTTAATATTCCATATATTTTCTTACTAAAAAAATTAAGATATTAAAATTGTCTTTTTGGATAAGGAAGTAAGGAGATAGGAAAGTAGGGTAAATAAAATAATATGTACAAGAATATTAATTTTATTTTTTAGCAAAATTACATACATACATATTGTATGTATGTATATGTGTGTGAATAATAGAATCTTTTAATAGAAATAATAAAAGAATCAATAAGAAATAGATTTGATAGGTAAAAAAGAGTAATTAATTTTCTCTTCTTTATTTTTATTAGATAATTTTTTTAAATAAAAATAGGTATAAAAATATAATGTAAAATAAAAATTAATAAATAGTTCTTTACTATATATATTTTTAGTATATTTATTTAAGACTTAAAATTTACTTGTATTTTATTTAAATGAATTTTTTTTTGAAAAAATATAAAATATAATTATTTTTAAAAATAAAAAAGAATTGAGAAGAGTTATTTAAGAGTTATAATTATTTTCTTCCCAATCTTGACAAGAGGTTTAAAAAAGAGTTTGTACAATATTTTAGTTCTTTCGTTTAGCAAATTAGAGTATTAGCAAATACACTTTATGAAAATATTTATTTCATCAAATCTTTTGGTATATTAAATAATATAAATTATATTATATTAGTATATTAAAGCATATTAAAATTAAATAAATATTTCATTTTTTTATTTCCATAATTATATATATGCAGAGAGAGAAATAATAATCATTAGAAATTGGGTCTGCAACAATTTGCTAGCTGCTTTTCTGAGAATTTTGTTATGGTCAATAGACGCAAGACCTAGGTGAGCCCATTTGTTCGAGTTATGGGTATTAGTGTAGGCTATTTTGACCCAAGTGAGAGCTCAAAAAAACCAACGACAACGCCCATTAACAAAACTCGGGTCTTTTGTCGAAGCTTTCTTTGCCTTTCCCAATTTTCGGCTCTACGCTAACTGACTCTCTATCTGGCCACCTCACCAGCGCAGCCGTCAAATGGAGGCGGCTACCGGAACGGCGTCGACCGTCGGGTTTTCAGTTACAGTCTAGTTCAATCTTCCGACCACGCATGCCCATATGCTACTTAGACTAAACTAATATATATGTGATTTCGTTTTTCAACCACTGCTACTATCTTTCAGGCAATTGTAACCGAAATTGTATAAAAAATAAAATAAAATAAAATAAAAGAAAGACCCATTTTCCCATTTTCTCCTATTGATTAAATTTTAAAACTACCAAAAAAAGAACATCTAATAGGACTAATAACTATAAAATAAAGTAATCAAGACAATTAACCAAAAACCAAACTGCTCACTCGCATTAATCAATAACTGCGGAAGTGATATATGAGGTACTTAACCTAGAGAGAACATAGGCTGTGTGTCACAACAACCATCAGTTATGTAATGTAACTAATGAGTTAATGAGTTAAGAAAATGTTTGTCATAGAGGTGAAATTTAATGCATGTAGACTCGTGAATAAATTAACTCAAATGAAGTCCACTTCTTTTCTTTGGAAATTTAGAGAATAAAATTAACTCAACTTAACACAACAAGTTAGTGAAAAATTAATTAAATCTCAATTAAAATAAATAATAATAATAAAATATATTTAGTTTGTATAAAATTATCTATGTATTATATTTAAAATAAATAAATATAATAAACAACCCTTTCTTTGTGACCGCATATTAGAGTCCAATTACATATATTAGATTATTTTTAATTATTAACAAACTGCATACAAGAATTTGACCCAAATTATTGAAAATGCTGATAAACAACATCATGCTGATAAACCTCCACAACAAATTACAAACTTCGGAATAAAGTACAAGGAAAACAACTAAATTGACTCAAAAAGTCATGTACGACATTTTATACTACATAAATTATATCTTTTACAACATATACGAGATATATTGGAAAGGGGTTTGGCTCTATACAAATGGTTGCATCAGATAAAACTTGTACTAGAAAATGATAATTCTAAAAGGAATGAATAATAATAATAATAATAATAATATAGAAGAAGAACAAATGATTTTGAATGTTAATCATATGAAAAATTTTTAGTTAATTGTGTTAAGAATTATTATGTGTAACATATTATTATATTCTTTTATGAAAATTTCAATTAAATTCTTACTTTTAAAATTTGTGTTACCAACAAAATAGTATAAGTACTTGAATGAAATTAAATTCTACAACCTATTTTAGTTGAAACAAATTATTGGAAGGCTTAAATCACTTTCTTCTATATTTATGCTTTCTTCTTTCTTGTCAAAGAGAAAATATATTTACAAAGACAAGAAAGAAAGAGAAAGGTGAGTGAAAGGATATGATTAATCATACTTATCATGACATTAATTAAAATAATGTATCATAAAAAAAAGATTTGTCATTTTTTGAGAAAATGAAAAAAGATATTTTCTAGGATATTAAATTATATTATAATCTTAGCTAATGTATTTCTTTTTTCTTTCTTGTCAAAGAGAAAATATATTTGTAAAGACGAGTAATAAAGAAAAAGATGAGTGAAAGAATATGATTAATCATACTTATCATGACATTAATTAGAATAATGTATCATAAATAAAATTTGTTATTTTTTGAGAAAAGAAAAAAAATATTTTCTAGTCATGGATATTAAATTTTATTATGATCTTAACTAATGTATCTCTTTCTTTTTTTTTTTTCAAAGAGCAAATATATTTGCAGAAAGAAAAAACTAGACGAGCAAAAAAGAGAAAGGTGAGTGAAAAACTATGATTAATCATACTTATTATGACATTAATTAGAATAATAATGTATCATAAAAAAAGATTTATTATTTTTTGAGAAAAGGAAAAGATATATTTTCTAGTTATAGATATTATATTTTATTATGAACTTAGCTAATTAATCAATATTTACTTACTAATATTGCTCATGTATCTCTTTCACACTCATGATTGGGCTACACTTAAAATCACTATATATATATATAAGCAACACGAGAGGTGGTGAGGTAATCAACAATAGGAATTATCACGACTTTTGTTTCTTAACTTTGCTGGAATAAAAAACACCGACATATTACAAGTTAGATTCAAATTACCCTACGTTGTCTATCTCTTAGCTTATAAATATGCCTTACTACTTTATATGTTTAACAAAATTTTATACCTTATAGAAAGTTCAACCATCAGATTTGCTAGAAATATGGTATGAAATTTAAAGATTCGCATATGGTACTAAGGAATATTCTTTTTGTGCTTTTACTATGGTGTCTATATTCAAGTCTTAATGCAGCAAGAGAGAGGAGCTTTGAAGATTTAGAGCTAGAGGAGGAACTTAAAAATTTAAATAAGCCAACAGTTGAGATTATTTAGGTTTAAATATTCATTATATTTATTCTTTTCTAGCATTTGAGGTGGAGCTTTAATTTTGGATCAATAATGGGACGACTAATCACGGTGCTCTTTTTAAAATGTGGAGATACGTATGGTTGTGTAGATTTCTACGAACAATCTGCATTTGATCATTCATTGTTAATGGATCATAAATATAATTATAAGGTGCATGTTTTTCTATTCCTTTTTCTTGCTGCTTAACTTATTTATTTTCATAAAAAATGTATTAACTTATATCAAGATCAATTTTTTTTTTTTTTTTACAGATGCCTAAAAAGAGGAAAAACAAAAATGCTTCTGATTTGCTAAACCCCAAGAATATTTGGATTAATGGTAAAGGATGTCCGGATGGTACCGTTCCAATAAAGAGAATAACCAAGGATGATCTTGCTAGAGCTAAACAAGCAGCAGATATATATGGCTCTAAATATAATTCTCAACCCGCAACAAATCCTGATATTCATGTGAGTTAAACTATTTTTTTATTATTTTATGTTATTAATTATCGATATATATATTGAATATTAACTATAATATATATTTTCGTAGATTTGTATATATGACTTAATTTTATGTTGTGCAGTACGCTGTTGTTCACACAGATAACGCTCCCCCCGAATAAGTGGAGGGTCTATTCATACCAGTTTATATAACCCACAAGTCCAAGACAATCAATTCAGTGGCAGTCAAATGTTGATTCGAGATGGTGCAGACGGTATCGAAGTTGGGTGGATTGTAAGTCAACTTTATTGTACTTTCTTATTTTATTATTTAATTATTTTAAATATTATGAGTTAATAATGATATAAATTCAATTTATAATTTTTTTTAAAAACCTATATAATCTTATAAAATTTTCTTAAACTATTTAATATAAATTCTTTTATCCATTTTATGTTTATTGTCAATTTTACTAAGTCTATATAAGGATAATAAAACTTGATTATTTATATATATAAATGTAAGTTTTGGATTTAAACAATTTGGTGATTTATAAGGATTATTTTTCATAATTTTTTTGGTAATTTTTTTCGCTCCTTACAGTCACATGAGGGCAATTGTTTCAACACGTATTGCCCTGGTTTCATATATTTCACTACAGAAATACCTCTTGACATGGTTTTCTCTCAAACGACAATAAGGGTAGACAATGGTATTATACAAAGTTTTTCATTTACCAGGCAAGTTCAAATTCTCCGGATGTTACATGTGCAATTTATACACTTGTGGCTGTCCAATTCCCTCCTTATTTTTGCTTCAGCAATTTCAACTCTTTTTGTCAGGATCAACTCAATGGAGATTGGTTTCTTACTATTGGGGATGATGAGGATCTTGGCCCAGCAGAATAGTCGGTAGTTTGTCAGATACTGCAACCTACGTAGAGTGGAGAGGAGAAACATATAGTCCGCCAGGAGTCCCTAGTCCCCCATGGGTTCTGGTTTTCCTAGATTTGCTTAAAATACATTCGACGATGCATTTGTTAGTAATGTCGAGATAGTGGACGAAAATCACAAGTGGGTATTTCTTTATCATTTGATACCATAACCCATGGTACCTAATAAGGTAAGTGAGTAAGGTTGAAGCTGACTATGGTAATTTGGCCTACTTTGGAGGCGCCGGTGGATACCGAGAGAAGTGATAAATGTTGATTTTCATCCTACATTTGGCGTTACTATTTAACAAATGTTGTTTTTGAAATGCAGGATATTAGATGCATGAAATGCATAATATATATATATATGTGTGTGTATGTATTATGAGTCAAAATTTTTATTTAAATATTTTTATGGTGATTAAATTTTATATTTATTTATAATTAAAAAAGGTGTATAAGTAATTACTCAAAAGATTAAAAATATTATTAATTTTTTAATTAAAATAATTACTTTATAGTTATTTAATGATAATTAACTATAATTTCATAAATTCTATTAAGTTAAATACCAATATCTACTTATTTATATTAATAAATACCTAACATTTTTATAACTGTAAGATATAAATATTAATTACATAAAAAGTTTATTCTATTAATATGACTATACAACACCAATTTAACTAATTATCAATAGCAGATACATGAAAAGCATGTGCACATTTACTTAATAAACGGATTACCTCACGCTCCAGCACACGCCACCTTCACTTGCATCTCAATGTCGGTTTCAACTTCTTGTAGTTGCAGCTGCACTTTGACATTGTGACGATAGCACTCGATAATTATTAGGCACCATGTTAAAGTAATTGTGGATCCCAAGAATATGAATGCCGTAAAATTTAGACTTAATGTTTGGGAAATTCGAGCCAGTGATAGAAAAATGACTGTAAATATGATACCCAGCATTTTGAACTTACAAAAATTAATTTTACTTAGAGTATTATTTTATATTTATGTTTTTTAAATTATTAATAATTAAATCTCATAAATTTTTTGTTTTCATAAATCATATTTAATTTCTTAAACAACAAATCGGAATATTTTTAAAGTACTTATATTATCATAATTTAAACACACATAGAATGTTGTGGCCCAACTTAATTCAACCTAGATACACATGAAATGTTAGCGGCCCAACCCAATCTAGCTCACTTACATGGTCATTTGTATTTAAAAAAAAAAAAAAAGCATGGAATTACGTTGCAGAGTACCTTGTATTTGAAATAAATTTGATCTCGGCAAGAGGATAGCAACTGAAAAAAGAAAAAAAAGGAACGTGTGCTGCATATGAAGGACTCTAATGGTGTTATTAAAAAACAAAAAAACAAATTTCAAAACAAACGCCAAAAGTCGCCCTACCCTTGTTTAAGTTAAGAGACACGTACAAATGACACAACAATACAATAGAAAGTTTGTGTATTCTAATATTTGATAATTATTTTATAAAATATAAAAAAATTGTTTCAAATCTTAACAAATTTTAAAATTTTTTAAAAATATAATTAAATAATTCTCTATATAAAAACTAATTATAAAGAAATAAATTTTTAAAAAACATTTTTAAGGTAATTTTTAACAAGAATTTTTGATCAATTCTAGCATGCCAAGAGACTTACTATAAACTTAGAGCAAGTTTATTAGGAAAGAGGAAGTTAAAATTTTCTTGCAACCATTATACAATTTTTGCTCATTTCCCCTAGTTAATATTTCTAAATAATCATATCTAATTTCATTTGAATTCTTACAACCATCTTAACCTTGCAAATTACAAAAAGCCACCACATTTTCAAACCATATTGGCAATGAAGAAATAACACCAAAAGAACTAGTAGAAATCAGGAAATATATCATCTTTACATGTTTATTTGGAAATTAAGCCATAAACCAAATCTAAATCCTGGTGAAACACTCATACTCTCCACTTCATTGGATATGGAATAGCATAAGATTATAGGTTGATGCTTTAAAATTTGACAGAGAAAAAACAAAGGGAAGATGAGAACAAAAACACATAGAGCATTATTAGATTACCATGATACTTCTCAAAAATTGAAAGTTTTGATCAATGGAGAAACAATATCACTATTTTTGTTCAATAATAAGATACTAAAATGGATGATTAACTCATTTCATACTAGAAATAAGAAATTTTTTGATAGCACGGATTCCTATTTCACAATGATATCCCATGATCAAGACAATTGGCTAAATCCCCTAAAATCATTTCATAGAAGTACATTAATATCTTCTTTTTATAAAGCAAATCGACTTCAATTCTTGAATAATCTACATCACTTATGTTTCTATTATAACAAAAGATTCTCTTTTTATGTGGAAAAGACCCATACCAAGAATCATGATTTTACGTATGGACAATTCCTCAATATCTTGTTCATTCGTAACAAAATATTTTCTTTGTGCAACAGTAAAAAAAAAAACATGCTTTTTTGGAGAGAGATACTATTTCACCAATCGAGTCATAGGTATCTAATATATTCATACCGAATGATTTTCTACAAAGTAGTGATGAAAGTTATAACTTATACAAATCTTTCTATTTATTAATTCGATCTGATCTATTCGTTTGTAAAGCTATTTATTTGATGAGAATAGATCAATGCTTTAAAATTTGATTGAGAAAAAACAAAGGGAAGATGAGAACAAAGACAAATAAAGCATTATTGGATGATCATGATACTTCCTAAAAATCGAAATTTTTGATCAATGGAGAAACAATATCACTGTTTTTGTTCAATAATAAGATACTAAAATGGATAATTGACTCATTCTATATTAGAAATGAGAAATTTTTTGATTACACGGATTCCTATTTCTCAATGATATCCCACAATCAAGACAATTGGTTGAGTCCCCTAAAACAATTTCATAGAAATTCTTTGATATCTTCTTTTTATAGAGTAAATGGACTTCAATTCTTGAATAATCTACATCACTTCTATTTCTATTGTAACAAAAGATTCTCATTTTATGTGGAAAAGGCTCATAACAAGAATTACGATTTTACTATTGTAATATATTCATACCTAATGATTTTCCACAAAGTAGTGATGAAAGGTATAACTTATACAAATCGTTCCATTTTCTAATTTGATCTGATCCATTCGTTTGTAAAGTTATTTATTCGATGAGAACAAACCAATGCTTTAAAATTTGACAGAGAAAAATTGATTCTCCTTATTTTTATAAATTTTATTTCTTCTTATAAAATTAAAATTTTTATTATATTTAATGTATTAATAAAATATATTTAAGGCAAATAAAATTAATATATTTGATAAATTAAAAATTATAAAAAATAAAAATAATTTGCCAATTGTGGGGACAAATATGAGAAGACGAGAACAAAAACAAATAGAGCATCATTAGATAATTACGATACTTCCCAAAATTCGAAATTTTTTATCAATGGAAAAACAATATCATTATTTTTATTCAATAATAAGATACTAAAATAGATGATTGACTTATTCCATACTAGATATAAGAAATCTTTTGATAATATGAATTCTTACTTCTCAATGATATCTCACGATCAAGACAATTGGCTAAATCCTCTAAAACTATTTCATAGAAGTTTATTGATATCTTCTTTTTATAGAGTAAATGGACTTCAATTCTTGAATAATTTATGTCACTTCTATTCTATTGTAACAAAAGATTCCCTTTTTATGTGGAAAAGGCCCATACCAAGAATTATTATTTTATGTATGGACAATTCCTCAATATTTTGTTCATTCGTAACAAAATATTTTCATTGTGCAGCAGTAAAAAAAAATATGCTTTTCTGGAGATACTATTTCACCAATCGAGTCACAGGTATCTAATATATTTAAACTTAATGATTGTCCACAAAGTAATGATAAAAGGTATAACTTATACAAATCGTTCCATTTTCTAATTCAATCTGATCCATTCGTTTGTAGAGCTATTTATTTGATGAGAACAAACCGATACTTTAAAATTTGATAGAGAAAAAACAAAGGGAAGATGAGAACAAAAACAAATAAACCATTATTGGATGATCATGATACTTCTTAAAAATCAAAATTTTTGATCAATAAAAAAACAATTTTTGTTCAATAATAAGATACTAAAATGGATGATTGAATCATTCCATACTAGTATAAGAAATCTTTTGATAATACGGATTCTTACTTCTCAATGATATCACACGATCAACACAAATGGCTAAATCCACTAAAACCATTCCATAGAAGTTCATTGATATCTTCTTTTCATAGAGTAAATGGCTTTCAATTCTTGAATAATCTACATCACTTCTACTTTTATTGTAAGAAAAGATTCCATTTTTATATGGAAAAGACCCATACAAAGAATTATGATTTTACGTATGGACAATTCCTCAATATCTTGTTCATTAGTAACAAAATATTTTCTTTGTGCAGCAGTAAAAAAAAACATACTTTTTTGAAGACAGATACTATTTCACCAATCGAGTCATAGCTATGTAATATATTTATACCTAATGATTTTCTACAAAGTAGTGATGAAAGGTATAACTTAAACAAATTGTTCCATTTTCTAATTCGATCCAATCCATTCATTTGTAGAGCTATTTATTCGATGAGAAAAAACCGATGCTTTAAAGTTTGATAGAGAAAAAAAAAAGGGAAGATGAGAACAAAAACAAATAGAGCATTATTGGATGATCATAATACTTCCTAAAAATCGAAATTTTTCATCAATGGAGAAACAATATCACTATTTTTGTTCAATAATAAGATACTAAAATGGATGATTGACTCATTCCATACTAGAAATAAGAAATTTTTTGATTACACGGATTCCAATTTCTCAATGATATCCCACAATCAAGACAATTGGTTGATTCCCCTAAAACCATTTCATAAAGTTCTTTGATATCTTCTTTTTATAAAGTAAACGAAGTTCAATTATTGAATAATCTACATCACTTCTATTTTTATTTTAACAAAAGATTTCATTTTTATGTGCAAAAGGCCCATACCAAGAATTATGATTTTACGTATGGACAATTACTCCATGTATTGTTCATTCGTAACAAAATATATTCTTTGTGCAACAGTAAAAAAAAAACATGCTTTTTTGGAGAGATATACTATTTCACCAATCGAGTCATAGGTATCTTATATATTCATACCTAATGATATTCCACAAAGTACTGATGAAAGGTATAACTTATACAAATCTTACCATTTATTAATTCGATGTGATCCATTCATTTGTAGAGCTGTTTATTTGATGAGAACAGATAAATGCTTTAAAATTTGACAGAGAAAAAACAAAGGGAAAATGAGAAAAAAGACAAATAGAGCATTATTCTATTAATATGACTATATGACACCAACTTAACCAATTATCAATAGCAGAGACAAGAAAAGCATATGCATATGTACTAAATAAACGGATTACCTCACCCTCCACAAGCTCCTCCAAGCAAAATAGACACTTAGTACATCCAAATGTGCTGGAACTATTTGGATCCCATGTACTAGTGGGAAAACTTTCAACAATACTGCGCTCCAGCACATGAACTGTCGTCTAGCCCATAAACCGCCACCTTCACTTGCATCTTAATGTCGGTTTCAACTCGTGGCAGTTGCAGTTGCACTTTGACCTTGCAACGACAGCACTCAATAATTAGTAGGCACCATGTTAAAGTAACTGTTGAACCCAGGATTATGAATGTGGTAAGATCTAGACTTAATGCCTGGGAAACTCGAGGCAGCGATAGAAAAATAACTGTAAATATTGTTTCTCTTTTTATGTGGAAAAGGCGCATACCAAGAATCATGATTTTACGTATGGACAATTCCTCAATGTCTTGTCGATTCGTAACAAAATATTTTCTTTATGCAACAGTAAAAAAAAAAA
>JAHLGO010000184.1:42077-84152 GCA_020615895.1 Ceriops decandra | reverse complement strand
AAAAAGGAAAACATAATGTAAATATATAATAAAAATAACAAGTTAAAGAAATTTATGGATATAAAATGTAGCGGTAGAAGTTAGAGGCATTGAGGAGCACTAAGAGGTGCCTGAATTTTTTTTTTTTTTTTGGTTATTTTAAGGCAAAGTGGGAAGTCAATTTAGATTGTGTCATGTCTCTAATTTCAAAATTGACTAAAATGTGACTGCTGGCCTACGTTTGAGACATTGAGGGGCACCAGGAGGTGCCTCAATTTTTAGGCAATATATCGAATTCAGATTGTGCTGCATTTTTAATTTTAAAATTAATTGAATTGTGAAAATCCATTTTGGTTGAATAATTTACGGTTGAATCAATCAATTCATTAGTTTGTCAATCAATTCTAAAATCACAAAATTTTAATAGTAATCTGACAAAAAAAAAAGTCTAGATCAATTTTTAATTTTATTGATAGTTTCATATGATTTTCTAAACCTTGGTTCTTGCATTTGAGCAAACTTGTCAACACTTGTTCTTTTCCAAGGAACTTTACTTTGTCTCTCTCTATCTCTCTATCACTATTTTTTTTTTTGGTATTTTGGATTTTGGAAAGTGGGTATATTTCTATAATTTGGCTTTAATTTTCTGAATCCTTAAAGCTGTTTTGGCACTATAAATTCCTCTTTTCTTTGCTCAGGGGCATTTGTTTTTTTTTTGTTAGAGGAGTATTGTTAATGTTCAATTTTAAAAAAATAAGACGTCAGGTATTTGATAAAATTTTATAATTGATTCAAAACTCACCTTCCAAAACATTAAATTTTTTATAACTAAGAACTAGACCTTTATTGTCCCATTGTTGCGAATTGTTTGCATTTTTGGAATCTATTTTGAGAGTGTAGGCCTTAACATGCAATGTGTGAAGCTACAAATCTTATTGTCTTAATTAATGTTTTTCTCTAGTTTCAGGACTTTGCCCTTTATTGGCATTGGGGAGTTAACTTTATATGGATATAATTCCAAAGAGTAAAGTGAAGTAATTTGTCACGATCGTCACAATTTACGATATTTAACTTATTTTTTATTCCTTTCCTAAAAATTAAGTTAGTCTTTCCTTACCTTAAATGGTAAAGAGAGAGTGAGGCACAATGAAGAAACTTAAAAGTGAGTGATTGGAAAATAGAAGTATTATACTACACTTGCAAGATGATAAGTATTTTGAATAACTTATAATACTTAAGATGAATGACATATCCCCTTTATATATAACTCCACCCCTTCAATGGATGGTGATGATCAATCTAATTTAATGGTTACACTCAAGTCTTTAGAGAGTTCCATAACTATCTCTATATATTAAGTAAATTTTTCAATGGTATAAAATATTCTAGGGTCCTTATAACTTCTCCATCATTTCAGATTCTGTTAAGGTCTTCTAAAACCTTCGGAGGCATTTCACTCTCCCTAACTTAACTCTTTAATGCCCTTATCGAGTCCTTGTACTCTTGGAGCCATTGTCATAATTGCCAAAGGTTTTCCTTTGTTTCCTAGGTCGCTTTCCTTTCAGGCAATCCATTTCACTTAATCAAGTATTGAGTGCTTAGTGGTGTACTAAATTTCTGAACTACTTGCCATACACCTTGCCAATCATTTTGTCATAGGACTTCACCACAATTGATGGAGCCCTAGTTGTGACTCTACAACTTAGATCTTCCTTATCTTTCTTCAATGGCTTGAGCATACTCATACAGAAGACTAGATAGATTTTCTGATTCTTGGGTTGGTTTAGCTTGTAAGAGACTTTGCCAACCTTCGTCACAACTGAATATGGCTTCTCATATTTCCTTATTAGGACCTTATAGACAAAGTGGAAAGTCTTGAATTATTAGGGTAAGATCTTAACCATTATCTTATCACCAAGCAAACTCAACTTATTGTCTCCTCTTATCTGCCTATTTCTTCATCTTCTTGGTTGCTTTGTCAAGGTAAGAACGTGCTATGTCTTAGCCATCTTTAAGGCTTCTGGGCTTTTGATTGATGAGTCCACATCCACAATGTATGACATTAAGGGTTGTTGCTTAGTCACCAACTTAAAAGGATTTTTCCCTGTTGTCTTACTTTTTTGTAAGTTGTAAGAGAATTAAGTTATATCTAAAAGCTTCACCCAATCCCAGTAGTTAACACTTACAAAGCACCTAAGATAATACTCCAAAAGATCATTCACTCTTTTAATTTAGCCATTGATCTGAGGATGAAAACTTATGGAGAAATGTAACTTGGTCCCCATGAGTTGGAACAACTCATCCCACAGTTTGCTAGTAAAGTGCAATAACCCCCAATACTTTACCACGTTCTTAAAGAATAGTTACGTTACCTCTTTGGCCATACAATCAATCAAGATAATGATTAAAATCCCATACTTTGAGAATCAATCAATGACCATTATAATCAACCTTGACTCTTCTGACTTGGGTAATGAAAAGGTGAAATCCATAACGATAGTCTCCCAAAGCCTTCAATCTAGAATTTCTCTTTATGAAATTCCTATTTCTATAATGCAGGACCTTTCCTTTATGCGAACATTAGCAATAAAACTGTAATGAAATCAACATACCGTTGTCCATTATGCTGATGTCTCGTAGCGGAAATAAAAATCCTCTTTCCATTTCGTTCCTGAACGCTTCTCTCTTTTCTCCTACTCTTCCCTATCTTTTCTTTACGTTTTCTCTCTGATGGTTGAGATCTCAGGAAAGGTCTGTAATAGTATATAAATATATATATACATATTATTCCTTTCCTGTAACTGTTACTTTTTCAGGAAAATCCTCCTCTTCTGTAACGTCATCTTAAATAGGAAGATACTTCTCTTCCTGTAATGTTTATCCTTAATAGGGAGAGTGGGGGGATTTTAAACCCGATGACCCAAATTACCGTTATGCCTAACTAACCATCATATTAGACCTTTTATTTTGGGTCATACTTTAAATAACATTGGCCACTCATGTTAATTAATTTAACATCACAAGTCTAGTTGAGCCCTTGGCCTAAGGAAAACAACTAGAAGAAGAATGCTAGGTGGAGAAGGAGGTGCATGGCCATAGTGTTGAAAGGCAAGAGAGTTTCAATGGGCTTGGTCACTGATTATTGTTAGAGTGACTGAGTGTTGATTTATACAATAATTGGTGGGGAATATTAAATCCGTGAGGTGGCTTGGAGATTGTATGTGTTAAGTGGCTTATTTGCTAACCGACTGTATCCTATTTAGCTTTGTAGGATGGACCTCTGTTGCCATGCTGCTGTCAATTCTTACAAAATGGCATCGTTTTTCATTTTTCAAGGATTTCCTTTTTCATAATATCTAGGTACATATTTGGAATGGTTTAGACATACATCACGGGAAAGTGTAATTTAATCTAAATATGAATTTGAACACTGTACAATTAAGTCCCCTAATAGATGTTATAAATGTAATTTCTTCTCCAAGCTAAACACAACATGAGGGCTTAACATGTAATTTTGCATGTTGTTTGTCGATTGTTTGTAACGTATTCCATTTTTTATATTATTTTATTTATAATATTAATCTTGCTAGTCAATTTTATAGATAATAAAGTTATCTACAAATGATTCTTTATTGGACTTGGTAGTGTGAGAATGATACTTATTCATTAGATTGTGAATTACAAAACAAATGATGTTCTGTACTTTTATAACCCTTCATTTGTGTAATTGATGTTTTCAGAGATCTCACTAACCATCATATCTTCTTCGCACATCATCACTATGCAACATTTACATATTAGGCACTGCTAGGTCATGCATTAAGGGGCTAAAATCCCTTCATTTTGGAAGTCTTCTCCTTCCCTTTTTTTTTTCACATATATTAAAAGAGAGACTTATGGCTTCCATTTTGTTAGTGGCCTATCACCCCAACTTTTACCATTACACAGATTTTATAAATTTCGTTCTTTCCCTTAATCTGCCACATCATTTATTAACTAATGAAAGTATTATCTTTTATTAAACATACACTTGCCATATATGGAACTATTATTCTTTCTCTAAAATTACAATCAAAGATGTTTTCTTGTCTCTTGTTTTCTTTTTAGATAAACTAAAAAACTTAACGGATCGAACTCATTCTTGATTGCTCCAAAAGAAAGATATTGGTCTTACATTTTGAAAAAAGCATTCTGCATCAATTAGATCTAAAACTCCCTACAGGCTGTTAATAAAAAAAAGAAGAATAAGGCATAACATCCTCATCTTTTTATCCATCTCTTTCTTATCTACCTCTTCCTATTTGCCTATTCCTCATATTCTAGCTTACCAAATTTGGTAATGTCTTCGTCACAGACCAAAGCCCTTTAGCCTATTCCCTTAGGGCCCCCCGACTTGCTCCCTTATTTAGAGGGTTTGCCGATAGATATTGGACTTAGGTTAGGTTGGCTGTATCACCACTTGTCATAAGCTTATTATCCTCTCCCCAAAAAGTAGTCTATTGGGACATGCAACGTTTATAAAACTCAAAATATCCATGTTCCTACCTGATGTGGCATTCTGTCACATATAACTCTTCTCATTCGAGGATATCTAAGAAATTTCAAGAAGCATTCATTAATTATTCCCTGCAAACTCTTCCTTTGAGGAATATCCTATGTATGAAAAGAAAAAGGAAAAAAGAGCCTTTCCAAGGAATAGTTTGTCTATTCTTTTGTATTTGTGTATCCTAACCTAAAAATATTTTAGTGACTAATATAATATATACAAGTGATGTGAACTAATGAGTTTTCATATTAAGATATATTTGCTGTGATAAAGTAGAGGATTTTTTACATAAATATGTAGCCTAAATATATAGACACACGATGTAGAAAAGAAGCATAGACCAAATTTAGATAGCTTAGAAGTAACAAAGGTAATTAGATGCTGAGATCTTCACTGTAGTCATATATATATATATATATTCTTTTAGAATAATAGATTATCCCTCCATATGTGGTTTGTTTTGAAAATAGAATAGTAGAAAACTAGCTTGTAATTAATTTAATTATATAATTACATCAGATCCCTTGTTAGGGTTTGGTGAAACGAAATTAAATAAACAAATTGAATGACCACAATAGCACTCTTGCTAGGCCTTCGGAATCTCATTGACGTTCACTTGTTTTGCAATAAGATTTTGTCATTTCAATTAAGCTTCTTGTGATAGGCATGTAATTTTTTAATCTCAAGTGTTAGGCTCATTCATTCATAAAAACTTTTGTCTCCTCTAGTCATCCTTTTTCCTTTTTTATATGCTAACCCCCAAAATTTCTAGTTGTTAAGATGAACTTATTAATGAAATTTATCCATCACACTGCATAATAATAAAACCCCATGAAAACAATCCATCCAACTTCCTTCCCAAGGCTATAGTTTTTGTATTCCTCCATAGATGACATATTTGCAAGCCCTGGTGAAGCTTGTAACATCCTTAATTTGTACCTAACAATTTCCTGTAAGTAAATGTCACACAATAAGTTATTGAGTGCTTCCTTTATTTTCTTTTACCTTGCCCTTGTTATTAATGATCCAAGATTTTGCAAAGCATCAACTCCATTGATGATTTGAGCTGGTATAGTATGGTTTCCATCACCTCTAAAGCATGCTGTGAAAGTCTTGGTGATTAGCATAAGATTTTCAATCATGGCATATTGAAAATACACAAAAGATCCAGATTTTTTTAAGGGTTGCTCATCAAAATGACATGTAATCAATACAACTAAAGTATAGGTTTAGATAGCAAATAAAAGAATATATTTAGCACAAACTTGCAAAAAAATTAAGTAACAAATACATTTGATCTTATCGATTAGCAATTATTTATGATATTAACTAAGTTTTTTAACTTATAGTCTAACACTTTTTAAAAGGATAAGTTAATGGTTCAAAGACTTCTATTTTATAGACTAATAACTATTGGATTTTTTCCTATATTAATCTAAAGATATTATTCTTAAAATGCTTTTGGATAAATGTTTTCTGGTTGTTAAGAAAAGAGATTTTGTTTCATTGTCAATTGGACTAATTCTTGTTGATTTTAATAAAATACTTAAGGATTACGATTAACACAAACATATAGTTATAACTTGAGTTGAAAATTTTGATTACAACTAACAATTAAATATCTAAGAGAGAGAGAGAGAGAAAGTAAAAAAGGGGAGCAATAGTGCCAGTGAATTTGAATTTCCAAATCCATACTATAAATAGTGTTGACTTTTCGACAACAACATTAGCATAGGGTAATTTTGGCTCTTAATTTGATCATTCCTGATCAACCACTGGCAAACCACTGTGTCATATTGTTTTAGGGAAGTGGCAAATTGTTTCATCTTATTATAAGAACCAGGTTTGCCACAGTAGCCATCGATCTTCCAATGTTACTCCTTTACCCTTTTGACCTTATAGTGGTGCAATGCTACTCAAATCACCATTTCCAATTTTATCATTAATGAGTAATGAGTTTAGAGGGGATAAGAGATTGTTGATCTATCCTTCGACTTTAGAGACATGTTACTCTAAGGATTTTTCATTGCCATATTGCCAATGGTGCTTCCATTTAGTGTTCCTTTGCCATCAACGAAAATTGTTTCTGGCTACTAATGAATCCGATGGTAGGAAGTGTGTTACTTTTTGTTATTAATTTCTAACAAGTCTCAATCATCTGTAACTATGGAAAATTTTTCAATGATGAGGGATAATTAGGGACATTGTCTTACCGAATAGGGTAGAGAGGGCTAGAAAATGTTTTGGCTTTGTGAAATTTGATGATTGATGGGACACGATAGAGGGGATAAGGAGATTGAATGGAGAGTGGTATAAGGATCATTAGCTAGATGTTTAAGTAGCAATATTTCCATATCCTTGGGTCAAAAACCAACAGGGGAGGCATGTGACTTTAATGGGGATAACTTGATCCTTGAAGGTCCCACAGGGGGGTTGAGGTATGAGGGTGGCGAATAAAACATATAAGGAAGTGGCGTTAAGGAGGAGGGATGATATAGGCTCATTGACGGTAGTTTCAGGGGTAAAGAGGAATATAATAAAAACTACATTACCAACTTTGCTAACTTATAGAACAAAGATAAAGGAAATGGAATGGCTATTTCAAAGTGCAGTGGGCATGGCATAGGGCTATAGATCAATTGGTTTGTTAAGGGAGTAGTTGCAAAAGGGAGCACACAATCTAATCAAAGTAGCAATTGTAGGTGCAGGGAAGGTCTTACTAACTTTCAACTCTAGGAAATCAATACTTAAGATTAGAGGGGAGGATCCTCTATAAGTTCTTTTGAATATTGAGTCCATGGTCGATGATAGAGGTAGTGGCTGATTTGATATGCAACTATTAGTGTTGATTAAGGGGTTCCCCTTATAGGCTTAGTTAGATGGATTTTTGGCAAGGCTAGGGGAAAGGTGGGACAGGTATCTTGATATGGATGTAGGCTTAAACCAAAAAAAGAGGCTAAAAACATGTTTTATTTTAATGGTAATAAGGACAAAGGTGGTGATTCCAACATTAATAGTGGTGGAGGTTAATGGAAGAATGTATGCCTTGAGTTTAAAATAGGAGCCATCTTTGAGACAAAAGGGTGGTGGGGGAATGGGCTAAATTGACAAATAGTCCTACACTAGTGGCAAGTGGAAATAGATAAGTGGAGATAAGAAGAGAAGTTGGTAGGCCAAGCAAGGCGGTAACCATAATTTCCTAACTGGTAGTCAAGGACCTTAAGCCAATAGTGTATGGAAAGCATATGAGGAAGATGGGTGAGAGTGAGACTAAATTAGTGTGGGATGGGCAGGTGGTAAAGAAGTCGCTAAACCAATCAATTGGCCCTTGGGGGATGAAGTTAGGCCAAGAAGCAATCCACAAACCTAAACCAAGGAATATGCTTGTGTTGTGAGTAAGGAGGAGAATTGGACCTTAGGGGACCAAAAAGGATTAAAGAGCCCACTTTCCATAGGTTGAGATGTTGGGTTACAGGATAAGCCAAATCAAGGCTAGCTCATTGAGTTATAGGGACTTGACAAGTTGTTAGGATAGGCTAAAGCCATTGAGTTAGCCCAGATAGACTCAGTAGGCAATCAAGCTAACCTAGCAATGTTGGAAACAAAACAACACTATAGGGGGATTGAAAACTAGCTAGCCAAAGATGGCATTGGCGCAGTCAGCACTGGAGGGCAATTAACATGGGGCTAGCAACACTCGCTAGCATCCTTTTCGACAACATAAAGGATTTATGTAAGTGGGAAAGAGAGGAAGGTGAAGGCGGTGATGGTGCTCTAGTGAGATCAAAGGTCCTTTTGGCACTACTAGGTGAGGGTGAGGCAAACTTTGAACTCACCAAAGGTAGCCTAATGAGACAAAATAGGTCGAAAGTCCAAGCTAATATGACTTTGAACGAAAGCAGACATAGGAAACCTTGTTCTAAGAAGATAGATGAGGAGGTTTACTCCTTATTGTCATTGTTTAAGAGAAGTAGAGGTAGGCCTGTTGGAGCTAGACAGTTAGGAGCCAATGGTAGCCATGCTAGTGTAGTTTGTCGGCAACCTCAGAAATCTCCACAGGGCATTTTGTTGCTAATAAGGAAGATTCTGTCAAAGGATGAACAATTATTAAATAAACATATACTGGCACGTAATGAGCTTATTTGATGAGAAGTTATGAGAGTATTGGAAATTGGGAAAGCTATTGGGTTGACATCAAAGGGAGGAGATAAGTTAGTGATTTCGTAGCTTATGTAAGCAGGAAAGATAAAGGGAGATTAGGAGTAGTGTGCAACCTCTAGGTTAGCAATAAACTTGATTTTGCAATTATGATAATTTGTATTATTAATGTGAGAGGTTTAGGGCAATCAGTGAAATGTAGAGCAGTACAAAAATAGGTCCACCATATTAAAAACAAAACTACAAAATACTATTGATATTGTTTTGAGACAAGCATGGGGGGATTTTATAGGGGCAATTAGGGGCTTAGCCATTTATTGAAAGGATTCAATCTTTTAGGTACAAAATAAATTATTAGCTTGTTGATTCATGGTGGTCGTAGGCTAATTGGTGCCAATAGGCAAAATTGTGGTACTTGTTAACGTTTATGCACTAAATAGCCATGCCAAACAATAGGATTTTTGGAAGAAAATAAGGGGGTTGTGGAATACATTTATGAGATGATGGTGTATATGTAGTGACTTTAATACTATATTGGTAGAGGACAAGAAAGTAAGGTTTATTGATAACAAATAGGTGATTTAGGATTTCAAGGACTTTATGTATGACATGGAACTTATAGGCCTACCTATATAAGGTTACAATTATATTTGAAATAACTCATGGGAAGTTCCTTCCTTAAGTTAGGTAGATATATTCTTAGTGGAAGCTGAATGACTACAAGCTATGCTAAACTTAAAATAATAGGGAGTACATTTTTTTTTCTTTAATCACTCAGGATATTTTTTTAAAAACTAAAGATCAAGATTAAGGACACACACTTTTTTGATATTTCAATCATTGGATAGATGATAAGAAGTTACAGAGGGAGATAAAAGCTGTGTAGTCATAGATGGAGGTCCCAGGCCACCCAAGTGTTTCTTTTGGTGGTAAAATATTGGTTGTGAAAATCCACCTAAAATCCTAGTGTAAGAAGCAAAGATTAGATCACCAAAAGAATGTAAGGGAAGAAGAAATAAGAATTGAGTAGCTGACTATAAAGCAAGAAACATAACAACTATCTAAAATAGAGAGGATAGACTTACTAAAGGCTTGAGCAAACTATTGGATTGCAATGAAAAAAGAGAAGCAATAGTGGCATTAGAAATCTCTTCTACGCTGGTTAGAGGAAGAGGACAAAAATTCAAAGTTCGTCCATATTTAAGCTTCAAACAGAAGAAGTAAAAACATGATTGAATTTATCAAGATGGATGACACAAAAGTCTCTAAACCTACGAGGGTGAAGGGAATTGTATTCACCAAGTTCAAGAATTTTTTGGGAGTTTCCACTGAGCCATATCTAGCAATGAATGAAAGATTTTTTCCATAAGTTAGATAGGATAGATAATATGATCTTGGAGAACCCATTCATAATTGAGGAAGTGTGGGAAGCTATTAAAGATTATAACAACAATAAGGCTCCAAGTCTAAATGGTTTTAACTTCAATTTCATTAAGTACCACTAAGAGATGGTAAAGCATGATATGATGATGTTCATCAACAACTTTTACATCAATAACAAGTTATAAAAAGCATATACTTCCATCTTCACAGAGATGATCTCGAAGGTTGATGGAGTAATAGAACTTGGTCAATTTTACTCAATCTCACTAGTTGGTTGCATTTAGAAGATACTTGTTAAAGTTCTATCTTGGCAACTCAGCTTAGTAATTCAAAAGGTTACGGGGGACTCTCAGTCAGCTTTTGTGAAGGGACAAAACATACTTGATAGTGTCTTGGTGGCAAATGAAATAGTTGAGGTGATGTAGAAGCAAAAGGCAAGGGGAGTTATTATCAAAATTGATTTTGGAAAGACTTATAATTCAGTTGAGTAGACATTCCTAGTTGACATAATAAGACATATGGGATTTGGAAGCCAACGGAGAAAATGGATGTGAGAGTGTATATCTATACCTAAACTATATGTACTTGTTAATGGCAATCCAACTCAATAGTTCAAGATGATTAGAGGCTTGAGACAAAGGGATCCTCTATTACCTTTCTTATTTGTCTTAGTAGCTAAGGGTCTTAACTCAATCTTTATAAAGGTTACAGAGATGGGACTTATGAAAGGCATTAAGCTAAGACATGACGGTATGTTGAAACATATGCAGTTTACTGATGATATCATTATTTTTAATGAAATAGATGAGAGGTCTATAAGAAATAGCAAAAAGATCCTCCAATGCTTCAAATGTTGCATATGGAGTTTACGAAGATGCAAAGGTGGGTTAGGTTCTAGAAATGCAAAGTGGTATTATTACCATTAAAATATTTAGGTCTTTTGTTGGGAGTAAACCCACAAGATAAAGCCTTATATGACCTAGTAATTAGGAAAATGCAAAGCAAATTAGTAGAATGAAAAGTAAGATTCTTATTAAGGGTTGAGCACCTAGTGTTATTGAATCCTATTTAAAATTGTTATTAATATACTTTATGTTATAGTTTAGAATACCAAAGAGTGTGGAGGAGTGCATTAAGAAGATCTAAAGATCCTTTTTATGGGGAGAAGAATATGATAAGAAACTAAGACATTAGGTTGTATAGGGTTTGATATGTTGATAAAAATGTAAAGGTAGACTTGATGTCAGTAACCTAATAGACACCAACATAATGCTTTTATCTAAGTGGTTGCGGAAGGTTGAGAACACAGACGATGCATAATGGGTCAAAGCACTTGAAGTAAGATATGGAGAATGTTAAGTATGGTCATAGGAGTGGTCAATAAGGTGCTTGCAGATGTCATCGATATGAAAAAGCATTTGTTTATTGTGGCACAATGAGAATAAAAACATAAAAGTGGCTAAATTTAACTATATTTATTTGATAGGGGATGATAAAAAGGTGGACTTTTGGAACCAGTGATAGCTAGGTGATACACCACTAGTAAAGAAATTTCAGAGACTTTTCACATTATTTTAAAGAGGGCTCGATTAATATTTTTAGTAAATGGGAGCAAAATTAATGGGTATAGAAATTCAAGTGATAGTAGAGTTTTTTTAATTAGGAGATTGATCTATATGTTGAGTTCATGAAACTTTTTTTATCCTATCAACTAATAAGAAGGGCAAGGATAGGTTTATTTGGCAAAGGGAGTAAGATGGGCAGTTTTTTTATGAAATACTTTTGTGATCTCCAAAACAATCTTTGTCTACCATATGAGGAAGGGGCAGCTAGAATATGACAAGGTTTGGCTTCACCAAACATGGAAATTTTTAGGGGTAGTTGATACTAGATCGGCTTCTAGTCAAAGAGAGATTACAATGGGTTAGAAGCTTTGATAGTAATTGTAGTTGCCCATTTTGCTCTTTGGAGTATAAATCAACTACTCACCTGTTTCTCCATTTTCATCTAGTCTAGGTAGTTTGGTGTAGGTGTCTAAAATAGTGGGGAATCTTATGGGTAACCTTGAGCTTAATCAAAGATATATGGGAATCATAGCTTGGATTGAGTTAAAGTTGTAAATTAGGAGAGATATGACTAATGAGGTTCTTCTTAATTGTGTGGTCTATTTGGTTAAGGAGAAATGAACATTTATTTGTGAGTAAGCCATTCTCGATCAATAAAACCTATGACTTGATCTGCATTGGGATGTGGTGGTGGTTAAAGGAAAACGACTGAATAAGAAAGAAAAAGTACAATCATAGGACTTAGTTTAGTTATTGCTACCAAAAGGCATTTACAAATTTAACACTAATTCTATAATGACAAATACGAGTGGAGTGGTAAGCATTAAGGGAGTGCTGTGAGGTGACAAAGAAAAGGTGATATGTATGTTTTTAAAGGTGATTAAGGCTACTAGTATCAATGAGGCAAATTTTTTTGCAATTAGATAGGTAGTTGTTTTATGGAGTCAATAGAATATGGTGGAAGAGGCTTCACTGATAACTCTGCATTATAGTTGAATGGATTAACAACAAGGAAAAATTACCTTAGAAGTTTTCATCAATGTTCTACAACATTAACAATTAAATTGAAAACCAAGTTTATTTTGTCTTCTAGCCTTATAAATGCAACCAACTTGCAGACATTTTGGCTTAATAGGGTAAAACCTATCATATGAATTTGGTGGCATGGATCTAAATATTACTAGGCATATCAAGTGGACTAGACCATTAAGTCCTCTTTTTTTTTTTTTATGCAAACGGTCATATGTTAGAGTTATTTTTGTATTTTTTTGTTAGTATAAGAGATTTTTTCATTACCTTACGCAACTATATAGACTTCTTTTATATGATAACTTGTCATTCAAAAAAAAAAAAAGCTATCAATCTTTATATGACAACTAGTTCAAAGGTGTATATATATGGGTTAGGCTAGTGACTCTATTAGTTATTGATCCTTATATAATATTTTTTCATTAAGATAAGTAGTTGTAATTGGTTTAAACTAAAACTAGTTAATTTTAAAAGATATGATAAGTGAGTAGTTATTTTTTTATATATAACCTTAAAAATTAAATAATTAATATTTATCTTTAATCATTTGAGCCATTTTAGAGATAATTTTAACATTCACCCACTAGGCTTACATGATTTCAAATTAGTGACATAGTTATTTATGATCATGACTTAAACTACCAATAATAAATAGTCAAAACTATAGTTTATGTATAAATTAATTATAACAATTATGCAATACTTTAGGAAAAATTTTATTTTGTGTATTATAATGTTAGTAAATTTCTAATGAAAAACTTTATTAGGACAAGGCTTTATTGTATGACAAAACTTTAAACCTCAATCCATTCAAGTATCAAATAAACTTAATATATATACACGAAATAAGTTCTTATTTACAAATGAACAAACCTTTCTAAAATACCAAAATATAAAAAAAAAATATAGTTTGAAATGAAACTTGAATTGAGCTAACAAGCTTATATACTCAATATGATCTTTATATAAATTAGCCAGTAATCCTTTAGTTATAGGTTCAGCAATTATAAGTCAAGTATTGAAATGCTCAATTATAATTGCATGATTTTTAACATAATCTCTGTCAACAAAAAACTTTAGTGGTATAAAAATAAAACTCACAATTTATAATTTTGTGATAAAATTGTTTAACTATAAAGCCTATGTTGCAATCTTATGACATGTATTGAATTACACTTTTATAGTGGAAGAAGTAATAATTATTTGATTGATATTTCTCTAAGATAAATTACCCTCAACAAACATAAAATGTATCGAGTTATCTACACAATCATCCAAATCAACATCTAAATATCTAATTATCACTATGTAATTATTGTGTTTGTATGTAAGCTTATAGTTTTTGGAGTTTTGTAGATACCTTATAGCATTTTTAGTAGCTTTTTAATGTTTTAATGTCTATTAAAATCTATATTTGTGAATATTTATGCCAATGATATGAGAAATTCCACCAATATTTTTCATTTTAAAGTTTTAAAAGAGAAAATTTTCAGTCATATGTAATAACTCTAAATTATTATATGTAAATAAAATATCATTTACATTCAAAACCAAAATAATATAATTTCTTTCATGAGCCTTAAGTTGTATACAATGATCCGTAATATTCTTCGTAAATCTATATGAAGTTATAATATTGTGAAATTTTGTATATCACCATTGGAAAGATTGCTTAAACTATTTATGGATTTCTTAAATTTGCATACTAGGTGACTTTTTTATTACTAGCGAAACTTTACTCATGTATACCTTTAAAACTATCAAAGTTTGTTCTTAAAAGTTTTTTTTTTCATTAAGGTGTTACTCAATGCTTTATTAAATTTCACAAATTGTTTTGCAATAATTTTCATGAAATTCCTAGCCTTTTATTTATTAGGATTAGAATCTTTGTTGCTTAGAACTGATGTGAGACTTAATAAATATCAAGTCGAAACAATTAGATCACTCTCACTTATCCTAAACAATTCTTTAATTTTAGTACTTGATTCCTTAAAAACAAATGATTTATTTACATAAAAGCCCAAATCCATATCCATACACTTTAAAATAAAAAATATCTTTTCCTTTAGTCTATAAAATTGTCACTAAACAATATTTAAATATGAGTAAAATTATTATAATACGTAGTAGAAACAAGTTTGTTAACTAAAAAACATGTATATATTAATGTCATTAAATAACAAATAATTATAAAATATAATTTTAAACCTTCTTATGAATAGAAGTCATAACATATATTGAATTGAACAAAATATTAAAATAAAAAATTTTCATATAATGGGAGTAAAAAATCTAATTTAATTGTCTAATTCAAAATTTATTCTAATTAATTCAACAAAATAAATGCCTCTTTATAGGGTAAAGTAATTTGTTTTAAAAAATTAATCGAAACTTTTATATTTTATTTATTATCTAATGATTATATTTTTATGTGATTCTTTGCCAATCATTATTATTAGAATAATTTAAAATATTGTGACTACTCTTACATTATTATAATATTTCTTATAATAACATTTATAAGACTAAAACATGATAAACACATATTAAATTCCAAAGTGGAAAATTATCTCATCAACCATATATGATTCCATTTTTTGGATCTCAGTCTTTATGACACTTAAACAAATATATCCACTGCCTAGCTGGGATCACGTATTAATAATTCAGTTCTTAGCCATGATCAATTCCAAGTTTGGCAAAATCATGTTTTCCACCTTCTTATAATTAATATCACCAATCAATTGTAAATACCATTAATTATATCACCAATCAATTCTATGGATGATTAATTATGTAACATTTAAATAACATATTAACATGATACAAAGATATATATTATCATAATTCCTCATGGTATATATGATCCTAGAAATACAAGCTTTCATAATCATCGATTATCCGATTTTCAAACATGTACATATGTTTGAAGGTTTGGTAAAAAAAAATAACCTTCACTTGAAGAACATCTAATCCTAACTTTCTATAGCCAATAATGTGTCAAAAAACAACCTCATAAAGGTTGGGTACGTGAAAAAGTAACCTCTGAAGCATGTTGTGAAAGTCTTGGTGATTAGCATATGATTATCAATCATGGCATATTAAAAATCACTTTGGAGTTTGTTTGGGGACTAAAGATCAAGATTGAGGACCCACACCTTTCTAATATTTCAATTATTGGATAGATGATAAGAAGTTATAGAGGGAGATAGAAGCTGTATGGTCACAAATGGATGTCTTAGGGCACCTAGGTGTTTCTTTTGGTGGTAGAATATAGATTGTTAAAAACTATCTAAAATCCTAGTGTAAGAAAGAAAGATTGGATCTTTAGAAGAAGGTAAGGGAAGTAAAAATAAGAATTGAGCAATTGACTATGAAGTAATAAATGCAATGACCATTTGAAATAGAGAGGGTAAACTTACTAAAGGCCTATGCAAATTATTAGATTGCAATAAGAAAAGATAAGCAATAATGACATTAGAAATCTTGACTATGATGGTTAAAAGATGAAAAAATTCAAAGTTCTTCCACATTCAAGCATCAAATAAGAGAAGAAAGAACACAATTGAATCTATCAAGATAGATGACACAACATTCTCTAAACCTAAGAAGGTGAATGAAATTGTATTCACTAAGTTCAAGAATTTATTAGGAGTGTCCATTAAGTTATGTCTAGCAATGAATGAAAGTTTTTTTTTTTTTTCCATAAAGTGGATAGGATAGATAATCTAATCTTAGAGAGCCTATTCATAACTAAGGAAGTGTGAGGAGCTATTAAAGACTATAATAATAATAAGGCTCTAGGTCCGGATGGTTTTAACCTCAACTTTATTAAGCACTACTAAGAGATGGTAAAGTAGGATGTGATTATGTTCATCAACAACTTTTACATCGATGACAAGTTATACAAAGTACTTACATCCACTTTCATAGTGCTGATCATGAAGGTTGATGGAGTAGTAGAACTTGGTTCATTTTGCCCAATCACACTAATTGGTTGTATTTATAAGATATTTGCTAAAATATTGTCTAGATAACTTAACTTAGTAATCTAAAAGGTTATGGGGGAGTTTCGAGTAGCTTTTATGAAGGGACAAAACATACTTAATAGTGTCCTAGTGGCAAATGAAATAGTTGATGCAATGTAGAAGTAAAAGGTAGAGGAGTTATTATCAAAATTGATTTGAAAAGGCTTGCAAGTTAGTTGAGTGGACATTCATAGTTGATGTAATGAGATACATGGGATTTGGAAGCCAATGGAGAAAATGGATGTGAGAGTGTATATCTACACCTAATCTATTTGTAATTGTCAATAATAATCCAATGCAATAGTTCAATATGGTTAGAGGCTTAAGATAAAGGGATCCTTTATCACTTTTCCTATTTATCTTAGTAGTTGAGGGTCTTAATTCAATCTTTACAAAGGCTACATAAATGGGACTTATTAGAGGTATTAAGCTAGGATAGGACATTATGTTGACACACTTGCATTTTGTTGATGATATCATTATTTTTAGCGAAACAGATGAGAGGTTTATAAGGAATTGAAAAGGATCCTCCAATGCTTCAAATGTTGCATGGGGCTAAAGATCAACCTATTTAAAATAGTTATGTATGGAGTAAGTAAGCAATATGAAGATGTAAAGGTGGACTTTGTTATGGAAATGCATAATGGTATCATTGCCATTGAAATATTTGGGTCTTATGTTGGGAGCAAACCAACAAGCTAAAGCCTTATAAGACCTAGTAATTAGGGAAATGGAAAGCAAACTGGTAAAATGGAAAGTAAGATTCTTGTCGAGAGTTAGGCACCTAGTGTTGTTGAATCTTATTTAAGATCGTTACCGATATACTTTATGTCATTATTTAGAATATTGAGGAGTGTGGAGGAGTGGATTAAGAAGATCCAAAGATCCTTTCTCTAAAGGTAGAAGATGTCAAGAAATGGATGCACAAAGTTGTATAGGGCTTGATATGTTAACAAAAATGCAAAGGTGGACTCGATATTAGCAACCTAAGAGACACTAACATAGGCCTTTTATCTAAGTGATAGTGGAAGGTTGAGAATAAAGATAATGCACAATTGATCAAATCACTTGAAATAAGATATGGAGAATGTCAAGCATGGCCATAGGAGTGATTGACAAGGTGCTTGCAAATGTCCCCAATATAAAAAGGCATTTGTTTACTTTGGCAAAAGAGAATAGGAACATGGAAGTGACTAAATCTAACTATAGTTATTTGGTAGGAGATAAAAAAAAAAAAGGTGGACTTTTGGAACAAGTGATGGCTAGGTAATATACCACTAGCAAAGAAATTTCTGAGACTTTTCATATTATTTATAGTTAAAGAGGGCTCAATTAATATCTTTAGTAAGTGGAAGTGAAATTGATGGGTATAGAAATTCAAGTGGTGGTAGAGTTTTTTCAATTAGGAGATTGATCTACATGTTGAGTTCATGAAACTTTTTTTAGCCTATCAACCAATAAGAGGAGAGAGAATAGGTTTATTTGGCAAAGGGAGTAAGAGGGGCAGTTTTCTGTGAAATCCTTTTATGATCTCCAAAATGATCTTTGTATACCATATGAGGAAGGGGTAGTAAGAATATGGTAGGGTTTGGCTCCACTAAAAGTGGAAATTTTTAGGGGTAGTTGATATTAGATCGACTTCTAGTCAAAGAGAGATTATAGTGGGTCAAAAGCTTTAACAGTAATAGTAGTTGCCCACTTTGCTCTCTGAAGCGTGAATCAATTGCTCACTTATTTCTCCATTGTGATTTAGTGTGGGTGTTTAAAATAATGGGGAATCTTATGGGTAGCCTAGGCTCAATCAAAGTTGCATGGGAATTGTAGCTTGGATTGGGTTAAGGTTGCAAATAAGGAGGGATATGGCTAATAAGGTTCTTTCTAATTGTATGGTCTATTTGGTTAGGGAGAAATGAACATTTATTTGTGAGTAAGTCATTCTTGGTTGATAAAATCTATGACTTGATCTGTATTAGGATGTAGTGATGGTTAAAGGAAAATGATTGAATAAGAAAGAAAAAGTACAATTATAAGACTCAGTTTAGTCACCACTACCAAAGGGTACATACAAATTTAACATTAATGTTACAATGACAAATATAAGTAGAGTAGTGGGCATTGGGGGAGTGCTATAAGGCAATGAAGAAAAGGTGATATGTATGTTTTCAAAGGTGATCAAGGCTATTAGCATCAATAAGCTATAGTTTTTTGAGATCAAAGAAGCAATCATTTTATGAAGTCAACAGAATATGGTGGAAGAGGTACATTGATCATAGAAAGTGACTCTTGCATTGTAGTTACATGGATTAAAAAGAAGGAAAAATTGCCTTAGAAGTTTTCATCAGTGTTTTGCAACATTAACAATCGAATTTAAAACTAAGTTTACTTTGTCTTCCAGCCTCAGGAATGCAACCAACTTGCAGACATTTTGGCTAAACAAGGTAGAACCTATCATAAAAATTTGTTAGCATGGATCTAAAGGTTATTATGCACAATAAGTGGACTAAACCATTAAATCCTCTTTTTTGATGTAGACAGTCATGTGTTGGAGTTATTTTTGTATTTTTTTCTTAGTATAAAAGGCTTTTTTACTACCTTACGCAATTACACAAACTTCTTTTATACAATAACTTGTCATTCAAAAAACAAAAAGCTATTGATCTTTATATGACAACTAGTTCAAAGGTTTTTCTTTTTTTTTTTTTAAGGTTAGGCTAATGACTGTTAGTTATTGATCCTTATACAATATTTTTTCATCAAAATAATTAGTTGTAATTGGTTTAAACTAAAACTAGCTAATTTTAAAAAATGTGATGAGTGAGTAGTTATTTATTTATTTATGACCTTAAAAAAATCAAATAAATAATATTTATCTTTAATTATATGAACCACTTTAGAGACAATTTTAACTTTCACCCTCTAGGCTTACATGATTCCAAATTAGTGATATACTTATTTATGATCATGACTTAAACTACCTATAATAATTAGTTAAAAACTATAGTTTGTTTATAAATGGATTATAACAATTATGCAATTCTCTAGGGAAAATTTTCTTTTATGTATCATAATGTCAGTAAATTTCTAATCAAGCACTTTATTAGGGCAAAATTTTGAACCTCAATCCATTTAAGTATAAAATAAATTAAATATATGTACACAAAATAAGTTCTTATTTGCAAATGACCAAACCTCTCCAAAATGCCAGAATATCAAAAAAATATAGTTTAAAATGAAACTTGAATTGAGCTAACAAGATTATATACTCAATATGATTTTTATATAAATTAGCCAACAATCCTTTAGTTATAAGATTAGCAATTATAAGTTAAGTATTAAAACACTCAATTACAATTGCATGCTTTTTAACATAATCTTTGTCAACAAAAAAAATTGTGATATAGAAATAAAATCCATAATCTATAATTTTGTTCTTTAACTATAAAGCCTGTGCTGCAATCTTATGGCATGTATTGAATTATGCTTTTGTTGTTCCCACAGCCTTATATGTGTTGTAATTGTTGACGACTAGGTTTAAGTGTACAAGAAAGTAAAGCCACATGGAAGGGAAAGAAGGTAAAAGTCACATGAACGTAAAGCCACATAGAAGGGCAAGACAATAAATTTGTCGCAAGTAAGCTCTATTAGGGTTTCATGGAGGAGTATATAAAGGCCATTGGAAGACAACAAATGAAGTGAAGTTGGCAATTGAGCAAAACAGACAAAAAACCAAGACAACCATTCAACCAAAGAGAGAAAACATGAGGAAGGAGCCAGCTAAACAAAAAGATGTCCAAAGAAAACCACTTAGCAAACACAAGGGAGCAAACAACAAACCACCAAGGAGAAGACATGGCTGGACAACAACCAAAGGTGAACGACAAATCATAAATCAGAAGGTGCTAGATGGCAAAACACAAAGGGTGACTGGCCAAAGAGAGAAAATAAGAGAGGAATGGCTGGACAACAAGAGCTAGATGACAAAACACAAAGGGGACAGCCAAAGGGAGACAATCGACCAACCAAAGGTGAACGTCCAAACCAATCTACACGGCCAAACAAGGTAAACATCTAAACCAATCTACATGGCCAAACACAACCAATGGCAAAAGGGTGGATGGCCAAGCAAGGAGGAGAACGACCAAAGCAAGGATGGACGGTAAAGGAGAACACACAGCAAAGAGGTGTGATGACTAGACAAAACCGTGTGACTTACGTAAAAGAGAAGACAACACACCATCCGTAAGGGAAGAGAGGAGAAACCTTAAAAGAGGAGACCACTAGGAGAGCAAACCAAGCTCCGAAGGTGTGAAACAAACAAGTGCAAACTAGAAACGGTGGTAAGGTGTATGACCAGCAAGGCAAACCAGAAACGTATGTGAGACGTAAAATGCCAAACCAGAAGCATGTGTGAGGTGTGTGACCAGCAAAGGGTGCAAACCAGAATGTGCGTGAGACATGAACACCAAACCAGAAACATGAGGCAGGTTGTGAGACCTGAAATAGGAGATGGGTGAGATCATGAGATAGTGAAAGCAGGAGCTGTGTGAGATAACCTAGAGAAGGAATTCGGTGAAGCATCAGAAAGAACTCAATGTATTTCCAGATTTCTTCAAGAGAGGTTAGAGAGCATTGCGGTGAACTTATAAGTGGTAGTGGAGCAACCTTTCAATTCAATAGAGGCAAGACAAGTTAGAAGAAGAGTAGACACAGAGAGTGACACTCTTTGTATTATACTTGCTTAGTAATTGCAATAGTGAAAGGAGTAGAGGATTAAGACATCCATTGTTACTGGAATTCTTAAGTATAGTGGATAGTCTCAGTAAGGGAGAGTCCCTACCACCGTGGATATATGTCACGTTGACGGAACCACGTAAATCTCGTGTGTCCTTGATTTGCTTTACGTTCTTTGTTTTGAATTGAGTTGTGAACGTAGCTAAAGTATCAACTAACCCATAACCTAATGAAGAACTAAACAAGAACGTCCGAAATATTTATTAGGCAAGGTGTCTGAAAGGTGACTTTGAGGACTACTATGATTAGTAAGTAGCAATAGATCTACCTAAGTCGAGTCTGAGAAAGAGTTCGCTTTTAAGAAGAGGTTAAAGTTGTTCACTTACCTGTGAATTGCGAATTATGGTGATACTGATTTACCCCTCTCTCAATATCACAAACTAGTAGATCTTAGGGAGAAGTCAGGAACTTTAACTTTTATTTAATTGATATTTGTCTAGGATAAATTACCCTTAACAAACATAAAAATGTATCAAGTTATCTGCATAATCATCCAAATCAACATCTAAATATCTAACCACCTCTAAGTAATTATTGTGTTTGTATGTAAGCTTATAATTTTTGGTGTTTTGTAAATACCTCATAGTAGTTTTAGTAGCTTTTGAATTTTCTTACCCTGAATTACTTTGATATCTCTATAACATTCTTATTACAAATGTAATGTTATGTTTAGTGCATATTGGAATTTACATAAAGCTACCAATTATTGATGTATATGATATGCCTTTCATTTATTCTCACTCTAAATCATTATAAGGATGTTTTTTTAAGAAATAATTTGTCTCTTTTAACTATAAGTGCTATAATAAAAGAATAATTTTTTTTTATCTTAAATCTATGTAAAATCTCTTTAATATAAGCCTTTTAAGATAGTTTTAATGTCTGTTACTATCTTTGTGAATTTTTATGCCAAGGACATAAAAACTTCCACCCATATTTTTCATTTTAAAGTTTTGAAAGAGAAATTTTTTAGTCTTATATAATAACTCCAAATTATTGTATGTAAATAAAATATCATCTACATTTGAAACCTAAATAATATAATTGCTCTCACAAGCCTCAAGTTATATGTAGTGATCTATAATATTCTTTGTAAATCCATATGAAATTATAATATTTTGAAATTTTATATATCACTCTCAAAAAGATTGCTTGAACTATATACAAATTTCTTAAATTTGCATACTAAGTGACTTTTTTATTACCAGTGAAACTTTACTTATGTATACCTATAGAACTGTAAAGGTTTGTTCTTAAAGGTTTTTTCGTTAGGGTCTTATTCAATGCTTTATTAAATTTCACAAATTGTTTTGGAATAATTTTCATGAAATCCCTAGCCTTTTATTTATTAGGATTAGAACCTTTGTTGCTTAGAACTGATGTGAGACTTAATAAATATCAAGTCTAAACAATTAGATCGCTCTCACTTATCATAAACAACTTTTTAATTGTAGAACTTGATTCTATGGAAACAAATAGTTCATTTACTTAGAAGCTAAAATCCATATCCATACACTTTAAAATCAAAAAGATCTTCTCTTTTAATTTATAAAATTGTTACTAAACAATATTCAAATGCGAGTAGAATTATTATAATAAGCAATAAAAACAACATTATTAACTAAAAAATGCATATATTAATGTCATTAAATAATAAATTATCATAAAATATAATTTCAAACCTTATTATGAATAGAAGTTGCAACATATCTTGAATTTATATATATATAATAAGACTATTGAACAAATATTAAATAGAAAATTTTCATATAATGGGTATAAAAAAATCTAATTTAATTGTCTAATTCAAAATTTATTCTAATTAATTCAACAAAATAAATGCCTCTTTATAGGGTAAAGTAATTTTTTAAAAAAAATTAATTAAAACTTTTATATTTTATTTATTGTCCAATGATTATATTTTTATGTGATTCTTTGCCAATCATTATTATTAGAATAATTAAAAATATTGTAACTACTCTTGAATTATCATAATATTCCTTATAATAACATTTATAAGACCAAAACATGATAAACACATATTAAATTCCAAATTGGACGATTATATCATCAACCATATACAATTCCATTTTTTTTAATCTCATCTTTATGACACTTACACAAATTTATCCATTGTCTTGGTGGGATCACGTATTGATAATTTGGTCCTGAGCCATGTTCAGTTCTAAGTTTGGCAAAATCATGTTTTCCACCCTCTTATAATTAATATCACCAATCAATTGTAAATACCATTAATTATATCACATGTAATTATATCCCATGGATGATTAATTATATAACATTTAAATAACATATTAACATGATACAAAGATATATATTATCATAATTCCTCGTGACTTCAATATATATGATCCTAGAAACACATACAAGAATGTCACTGTTTTCTTAATCATCGAGTATCCAATTTTCGAACATGTACACATGTTTGAAGGTTTGGTAAAAAAATAACCTTCACTTGAAGAACATATAATCCTAACTTTCTATCGCCAACAATGTGACAAACAACAACCTTTTAATGGTTGGGTACGTAAAAAGGTAACCTCCGAAGCTTGCCGTGAGAGTCTTGGTGATTAGCATAAGATTATCAATCATGGCATATTAAAAATACACAAAAGACCCAAACTTCTTTAAGGGCAGTTCATCAAAACGAGTTGTAATCAATACAACTAAAGTATAAGTTTGGATAACAAATAAAAGAATTTATTTAGCACAAACTTGCAAAACAACTGGGCAAAAAAACACATTTAATCATATTGATCGGCAATTATTTATGATATTAACTTATAGCCTAAAACTTGTATATTAATGGTAAATGAACTTCTATTTTATAGACTAAATAGTTACTGATCTTTATTCAACTTCCTCTCAACAAAGTAAATTGCTGTAATTAATTTGAATTCAAATTAATTGACTTTGAGTGATATTTATAAATGAGTAATTACTTTTGTATTTATTACTTTGAAAAATTAAATGACTTGTATTTATTTTTAATCACATATGTTACTTTAAGGGTAATTTTAACACTAAATTTTACATAAAACTCGACATGCAAGGATTAGATGATTTATAAGGTATCTACCTAATGTATCACAATTCTGTCACACAAAAAAATGGCATTGACAACAAATGTAGGAACTCTATAATCCGTTATTAAATTCCAATGCCTTCCACTTAATTTCAAATACCAAAGACATAGAAGTGGACTGAGGGAGAATGGGACAAAAAGCAGATCCAGTTTACAGGCTTTTGTGTTATGAGTATGAGGATTTTCTTTTGGTCCATCTCGGAAGTTGTCGGGCTAGAAAACTTTAAAATTTTGAATATTGAATAACTAATTATGTGGGAATATTTGCCCTTCATCAATGTGATCACAGGGAGAAATTTCCAAAAATTGCTTTTAAAAAGGCCTTCCCAATTCCTACGGCAAAAGCTATGACTAAAAGTATATAAAAGATATTCCTTTAATTTTTTTTTTCTTTTGTTTTCTATTGCCTGTCGTCAGCTTTGCATAGTTGGAGCTTAAAAACCAGACGGTAATTTCTTTTTGACAGGTGCAAACTTGCTCCTGTAATGGCAGAAATTGACAGAACAGTCAGGCCGGGAGGTATATTGATAGTCTGAGATGAATCAAGTGCAATAGGAGAAGTGGAGAACTTGTTGAAATCCTTGAGGTGGGAAGTTCATCTAACCTTCTCCGAAGATCATGAAGGTCTGCTTAGCGCTCAGAAAGTCGACTGGCGGCCACAAGTATTTGCCGCTTCACTTTGATCGTGTAATTTGGCTCCTCTTTCCTATACGAGCCCACGATAGCATTCTCTGCAACACTGTGCTCCCTCAGGAATGTAATGTCCACTATTGAATGGTAGCAAGTTTTGCCTTTTTGTTTTCTTTCAATTTTCATCATGTAAAACTGTCACTAATATAATCGAGGAATAGAAGTACAATTGGCGAGTTCATTGAATTTGATCACATTTTAGATCTTTTCAAGACAAAAATTACAGCTTGCTACCTTTTGACACCCATCGTTGAAACAAAAAAAATTACAGCGGAACTTGTTTCATATGTTCGTTACCATATGAACAAGTTCCGCTTTTCTTTTCTGTTTTTTTGTTTTTTTTTTTTTTGACTTCCTTAAAATTTCCACGAAGAAAAGAAGAAGAATTCGGTATTCTGCCTTCTTAAAAAACAAAAAAATTTAATTGAATCTCTCTGTTTCTTGAGAAACAGAGGCAATCACAAGAAACCACAAAAAAAAAAACAAAAGCAAAATTACATATCAAGAAGGCCTAGAATTGGAGGTATTGGAATCGGCTAGATAAAGCTTATTATAAGCCTCGAGCTCCTCATAATACACATCCCACACGCACCTCCCGCACCCGCTTCCCCAGCCATCCCCAGGCTCCGGCGGCCGTCGCTGTTTCTTCTCCGCTTCCTCTTTTCTCTCTCCTTCTTGTTCGCGTTCCTTCTTCTCCAAATCTTCTGCCTTTGGCCGATCGTTCATTGTCGCCATGTAGTTCCAAGAATTAAGGTTACGTAAAAGGAAAGAGAATCTGGGGTCTTGAAATCGCGCGCTGATGTTGCTTGCTTTGGCCTGCGATACGCTCCGCCGGCTCAGATCTCCGATGACCGAGACAAGACGGGCAGGAGAAGCATTTTCTGGGATCGCTCGACGGTGAAGACAGGCTGACGAAGACGCGCAAGGTGAGACGCTAACTCTGCAGAGAAAGAAGGCGATGATTGCGATGATGATATGGACGACGATAATGTTGGGCAGCCGCTTCCATCCACGCCCATGATTTGAACGCTATGTCTAACATTACAGGAGTCCTTAACAGGGTACGGGTAAATTGTGATATATACCATGAGTTCAACCCAGCATTGTCAGCACATAGCTGCATGTTGCTTCAAGCAAGGTCAGGGCAAAATAAGATAATTTCATATCAAAAGGAATCGTGTTCTGTATCTCAGGAACGCCATGAAAATCAAGCATTTTTTTTATTTTTTATTTAGTTCACGAACTCATCAGTTGTAAGCTGCCACCAACGACAAATTTTAGAATTTATTTTGACTCACAATGCAGATTTCTAAGACACAATTACAATCTCGAACACGTACACCCTTATGCTTTTCTAGTCCATTGTCGAGCCATCCTTGTGGGAGTTAATTTGCTTGTAGATTGCAAAAAGATTCTCAATGGCCACAACAAAATAACAACTTCACCACTCACCACCACCGCTCTTTGCTATATCATTGTTGAACAAGCTTTGCTTTGCACGCGGGGAAGGAGGAAGAATGGAAATTTGCTCTTATCATCATACTATTTTGTAAATGGCGTCGTCTCTCTCATTTTCTTCCAACTCCTGCAGCCAGCCTTGATGGGGAAAAAGAAAAAAGAATATCTATTATACAGCACGTTATTATTGAATAAATATTTTGGTTTATTAAACTTATATTAAGTTAGATCTTCTCTTATCTAGTTATTTAATTATTTTTCTAATTAATTTTAAATTATTATTTATAATTTTAATCCGATTGAGTTTTAGTCCTTCAATTCTATAAATAGATTTTAAATTAGTTCATTAGTAAGGAGAGACTACTTATGATATTGGATAATTTGACATTGAGCTTTTCAATGAGATGACAACTCTCACATATTATTATTTTTTAGGTGCTAATTCTTGTGTTTCTCTTTTTAATTTTTATCTATTCTTTAATAAATTATCCTATATTAGCCCTCCTCTTTTTTCCTCTCCTATGATACTATTGGTGTGTTATACTCTAAATGACAGAGATGGCAAAAGTTAAGTTGGTCTAACTTAAATAACTTGACTTAATTCACCTAAAACTTAACTTGATACAACTTGTTTTGATTGAAAAGGTTAATGACCCATAACTTGTCATGATCTAGCCTAATTATGGCTCATGGCCCTACTAAATAAGGAGTTGAGTTTAAGATAGCAAAGAAGTAGTTATGACTGTTATAACAATTATGGTTTCCATTGTAATTCTGAGTGAATTGGCAGTCGATAGAGTTCTTGTGGCAAGTATAGAGGAGAGACAATCATGTCTAATGTATGTAATTAGTTATCGAATATCAATACAAATCTTTCTCCAAATTCTCTCTCTCTTGCTCTTTAGCACCTTGCACCTCTATTTTGCTCTATTCTTTACTTTTCTATATTTTCCTTAGTTCACAATTGGTATCAAAGCATCGATTTAATGAGTTAATCCATTCCACTCTAGCCACAAAGAAGTAGACAACGTTGACTAAGAACACCTAGCCTAGGACTATCAAGAAATAAGTATGGAAACACAATTAACAGTTGTAAGCAGTGTTGGACAAGCTAAATGCCCTAGAGTCACTACCTTTTGAAATGGATAGTTTTTATATAGAGAGTTAAGAAACCCTTAAGCAATGTAGTACAACTTGCACTTAAAAACACGTCATTGAAGTAGATTATTGGTTTGTACGGGAATCAAATACATATACTTTTAGTTGTATGCTTGTCTTTCAAGTCTTATTGCAGTTGTTGCCTTAACAGTTACTTGCAGCTAAAGAAAGGGATTGCAAAAATTTTGTTTTTTGGACTCATGTTCATGTATTTTACTATCAAACTTGTCTTATGTTTAAATTTTAAATTTTTTAAAATTAATAGCTTGTTAAGTCATTAAGTTGTAATTTTAAGGAATGGATTTGAATTAATGGCTGATATAAGTTATTTAACTTACCAAGTATATGTAATTCAAAAATATAATGATGTTTTACATTTAAATACTCATATATAATGAAGATTGTAAGCTAATGAAATGTAATTAGCCTTTAATTTCTTTTGTCTTGTCCATTGTTATGAGCTTTAGGTCCTTCCTTTCTTTTGTAACCTTTACTACTGTGAACTTATAAATCTCAATTCCAATCTTGTTCCATTTCCTTCTCTTCTGTCAACACTTGTATCAGAACAACCAAGAGGGATCCCTTGCAAAAACAAATTCAAAAAAATTAGCAACAGCATCCTTAAGCTTTACACCTTTACCACAATTCAAGTTCAATAGAGACAATTATACATATTGGTCTGCCATGATAATGGCATATCTTAAAGCCTTTGATTTATAAGAGATCACTAAGTTAGGAACCCAACCTGATCCCCTTCCTCCTAATCTAATCATTACTTAAATCAAACACCATAATGAATAAGTGTTAAGGTAGTACTAACCTTAACTTGCATTTATTCAGTTATGGTATAAAGCATTTTTAATAGAATTATGGCTTGTAAAATGGACAAAGATGCTTAAGAGAGATTGAAGGAGGAGTTTGGTGGCAACCTAAAGACTAGGAACATGCAACTACAAAACCTCATAAAGGAATTCGAGTTGTTGAGGATAAAGGAACCTAAAACCATTAATAAAATATAGTGACAAGTTATTCAAGATTGTAATAAGAATCCTTGGTGAAAATTTCCCTAGCAAGTTTGTTGTTCAAAAGGTTTTGGTTAGCATCCTTAAAAGATTTTAGGCAAAGATCTCATTTTTAAAGGATTCTATAGACCAAATGCTATCTCTTTAGCTGAATTGATTAATGCATTGCAAGTTCAAAAGCAGAAGAGACTTATAAGATAAGAAGATTTAGATGAAATGGCTTTCCAAGTCAAACAAAAGTAAAAGAAATAACAAAAGAAGAAATAAGGGAAAAGGTCTAGAAACAAGGTAGAAAGGAAAAGGCAATATCCACCCTATGAACATTGAACCAAGATTAACCATCTGTCTAAATTTTTCTAAAAGAGACCTAATTTTTTATGCAACTTATATAAGAAGAAAAGGCATTCAAAGAGGATTTACAAGAACAAGACAAGTCAACCACAACAAGGTTAACTTAATAAGACTAAGGCTCAAATGGTTAATGATGACCAATAATCTGAAGAGGTGGCTCTTCTGATCAAGCTTGGTTGGTAGATATTGGCTACACAAATCACATGTCCTTAGACTTTAATATCTTCAGATCTTTGGATCAATCCTACTCTTCCAAAGTGAAGATAAGAAATGGTTAGTTTCTCTAAGTTAAAAGGAAAGGCATAATAGAGATCAACATATCAATAGGTACTAAGGTAATTACTGATATATTATATGTTCCTAGCAACCCTCAAAACCTTCAAGCATTAGTCAATTACTTAAAAGAGGATGCTCTTTGATCTTCAAGGATAAAACATGTGTAATTTATAACTATAAAGGTTTACAACTCACTATTGTTCCTATGAAATGGTAGGTATAGTTTTTAATTAAATTGGCCAATAACTGGCTATGAGGCCTAGCCTGCCTTTGCTGATAAGTTTCTTTTATGGCATAGAAGGCTTGAACATTTCAATTATGCAAGCATTTAAACCATGGCTAAGAGGGCCTTACAGGAATTTACCTAAAATATATATGCTTAGTGTCATATGTAGTATCTGTTAGTTTGGCAAACAAACCAAACTACCTTTTACAACAAGTAAACCATAGAGAGCTAAGCAAAGACTACAACTAATCCATATTGATTTAAGTGGACCCATGACTACAAATTCCTTGAATGGAAATAAATACTTCTTCATTTTCATTGGTGATCTCAGAATTGAGGTTCCTTCCACTTTTAAAAAGTTTAAGGCTTAGATGGTCAATAAAACCCATCACTCACTTGACTTCAAATGTCTTAATGGTTAATAAGCTAAACACAAATGCTCCAAAACACTTAATGACTAAACTAGATTAAAGGTTATGGAAGGAACTTTAGTGATCAGGGGATTGCTACTAATGTAGAGAGAAATACATTTATAATCATTAGTATCACAAAAGGCAACTTCATTTGATTAAGGGATATGAGGAATGAGATATCGAAGAAATGGTTATGGAAAAGTAGCCAATGATGGAGTTATTAGAAGAAAATCTCAGCAAAATATTGATTAATGCCATCATTAGCAATCATGGCAACAACACTTTCAAGATGTGGAGTTCATCAATTGGAAGTAATTAATGATACTCATTAACACCAATAACACCCATAATTTTCTATATTCTTAAATGGCAAGAACTTTCAAATGTGAAATTTGAACCACTATTCAATAGTGGTGACAATTGCCAATTTATTTAAAAAGTTCTTGTCATTCATGTGAAGGATGTAAGGTCATATCTTCAATGGAGGTTCAAATAATTTTACTTAAAGCATGTGACATTGTACTAGGGGTGGACTGCATGAAAATGTACAATCCTGTTGTTCCCACAACCTTATATAGGTTGTAATTGTTCTCAACTAGGTTTAAGTGTTCAAGAAAGTAAAGCCACATGGAAGGGCAAGATAGTAAATTTGACCTATTAGGGTTTTATGGAGGAGTATATAAAGGCCAAAATAAAAGAGTAAACAGTTGCAGCACAGTGAAGTTGTCCAACGAAGAGAGAGAAAACACTTGAAAGAGAGAGAAAAGTCATTGTTGGAGATAGGAGAGAAATGGATGTCACAGCTGGATGGTGAGAGAGAAAGCATGACATGACAAGAGAGAGAAACGGGTCAACATAGCTGGATGGTGAGAGAGAAAGCATGACACAACAAGAGAGAGAAATAAGTTGACGACAAAACAGAGAAATGGGTTGACGACAAAATAGAGTGGACAATCGACAAAAAAATAGATAAAGACAACCGAAGAGGGGTGGACGAAGAGAAAGAGACAGTCGGCAGAAAAATAGAGAAAATTAGGAAGGCCCTAAAATCCGATTTGGGGGCTAAACGAAGAATAAAGGTCAATAGAGAGCAAAAATGGGGATGGCAGAACGATATGGAAAAATAGGGAAGATGACCAAAGGAGAGAAGGAATGGCTGGACAGCAAAACAGGGGAAGAGGAGAAAAACTCAATACAGCCAAAATCGGGGTGGACAGCAAAGAGGTGAACGGCAAAATTAGGAGTAGACGGCAAAGGAAAAGGGAGCTGGACGGTAGAACGAAGAGTGGACAGCATGAGACCAGAATGTGTGTTGGCGTGAAACTAGAAATGTGAGACGAGCCGTGAGACAAGGAGACGGGTAAGACCGTGAGATGATGAAAGTAGGAGCTATGTGAAACAACGTAGAGAAGAAATTCAACAACCTTTCAATTTAACAAAGGTAAGACAAGTTATAAGAAGGGTAGACACAGTAAGTGACACTCTTTGTATTGTACTTGCTTAGTAATTGCAATAGTGAAAGGAGCAGAGGATAAGACATCCATTGTAACTAGAATTCTTAAGTATAGTGGATAGTCTCGGTAAGGGAAAGTCCTTATCACCGTAGATGTATGTCACGTTGACGGAACCACGTAAATCTTGTGTGTCCTTAATTTTCTTTACGTTTTATGTTTTGAATTGAGTTGTAAACTCAACTAAAGTATCAGCCAACACATAGTCTAATGAAGACCTAAACAAGAACATCCAAATTGTCTATTAGGCAAGGTATCTGAATGGTGACTTTTGGGACTATTGTGATTAGTAGGCAGCAATAGATCCACCTTATTCGAGTCTGAGAAAGAGTTCGCTTTTAAGAAGAGGTTGAAGTTGTTCACTTACTTGCTAATTGTGAATTGTGATGATATTGATTTACCCCTCCTTTTAGTATCACAAACTAGTATATCCTAAGGAGTAGTCAGGAACAAGAAGTAGGTTCAGACTCAGAGAAGAGTGAGACTGAAGATGAAGAAAGAGATTCTCTTGCAACTAAGACTATGCAAGAGAGAAGGACAAACAAGACATGGACCAATGCTCATTAAGGAGATCAGATCATAGGTGACCCATCAGCAGGAGTTACAACAAGAAAAAGAGTTATGGGAGCTACTGCTTTACTCTCACAAGTTGAACCTAAATCTGATGAAAAGGCTATTCAAGACAAAGCCTAGGTCAAAGCTATCAATGAGGAGCTAGATCAAATTGAGAAGAATGATACGTGGGAGCTGATTCCAAGACCCACTAATAAGAATGTCATAGGAACAAAATGAGTGTTTAGGAATAAACACAATGAAGATGGCAAGGTGGTGAGGAACAAGGCCAGGCTTGTGTGCAAAGGCTACACTCAGATAGAAGGGATAGATGTTGATGAAACTTTTGCGCCAGTAGCAAGGTTAGAAACTATCAGAATGTTCTTAGCTTTGGCAGCACACAAGAGGTATAAAGTCTATCAGATGGATGTGAAATCCGCCTTTCTGAATGGGCTCCTGAAAGAAGAAGTGTATATTGAAGAACCTGATGGAGTACAAATCAGTGAGGATGAGACACATGTGTGCAAGCTAAAGAAAGCATTATATAGTCTCTGTCTATTTTTTCGTCGATCATCCATTCTGTTTTGTCGTCGACCCGTTTCTCTCTTTTGCCATGTTGTGCTTTCTCTCTCACCATCCAACTATGTCAACCCATTTCTCTCTCTTACCGTGTCATGCTTTCTCTCTCACCGTCCAGCAATGACGTCCGTTTCTCTCCTATCTTCGATGATGACCTTTCTCTCTTTTTCAAGTGTTTTCTCTCTCTTCATTTGACAACTTCACTGTGTGGCTATTGTTTACTCTTTTATTTTGGTCTTTATATACTTCTCTATAAAACCCTAATAGGGCAAATTTATTGTCTTGCCCTTCCATATGGTTTTACTTTCTTGCACAATTAGACCTAGTTGACAATAATTACAACCCATACAAGGCTTTAGGAACAATAATCTCCCCCTTTGTAATTGTTGGCAACACTCATAACAAAAGCTACTAGTAAATCCTAGGAAGAAGCCGGAAACTTCAAGTGACACAAACGATCCATTATGTTGGCCGAGCAAACCTAATAAGTAAGGATATCAATGGTATCTAAGATGAAATTTGGAAATCTCATAAGAAAAAACTAGCTTAGAAGCATAAGCCTATTTCCTGGCAACCATCATGACTAGTATAATCCTAGATTTGAAAAGAGCTCTAAGCGATATGCTCGAATTAGACATCTTCAAAGAATTGCATTCTCTACCATCAATCTAAGAGCATGACCATAAAATTTCGTTGATGAATAGGGCCTTGCCAATTAATATTAGATTGTACAAATACCTAAATCACCTAAAAATAAAAATCAAAAGGCAGGTATAAGAAATATTTGATTCCTAATTGATTAGAAATTGTAACAATTCATTCAATTCATTGATACTATTAGTTAAGAAGAAGGACACATTATGACATTTTTGTGTTGACTATCGCCACCTAAATAACATAACTGTGAATGAAAAATTTTCGATATTGATCATTTATGATTTGTTGAATAAGTTGTAAGGGGCATAAGTCTTATAAAAACCAAATTGTCACATTAGGTACAACGAAATTTATGTGAAGAAGGAAGATACATTAAAAATAGTCTTTTGAACTCACCAAGGATACTATGTGTTCAAGGTTATGCTATTTAGTCTTAACAATGCTTCAGCAACCTTCTAATTGTTAATAAATCATATCTTTGCTTTATTATTTTGCAAATACATCTTAGTTTTTTGTATGACATCTTTGTTTAGAGTATTGATATAATGAGTTAGATTGAACATTTGAGACAAGTTTTGTTATTACCAAGGCAACATTAGCTATACAAAAAAAAGACCATATGTCTTTTAAAAAAATACAAATTGAATACTTATGGCACATACTCATAATGGTAGGCATTTCCATTAACCTTTAAAAGATTGAAACAATGCATTTATGACTAATACCAACTTTTGTTAAGAGTCTCAAAGGTTTGTTGAGCTAGTTAGTGATTGCTGCAAATTCATTAAGCACTATTAAATCATTAACAAACCACTTATAGAATTGTGAAAGAAAGGTAGTTTCAAATGTAGTCAATTGATATAAGAAGTGTTTAAGCAACTCTAAGACACCATATGCTAGGCCCTTATTTTAACCTTGCCTGATTATGCCAAGTTATTTGTAATTGAGATAAATGCATGTGATGTTGAGACAGGAGCCATTTTAATGCAAGAGTGGCACCTTGTGGCTTACTTAAGAAAGACATTTAAAGCCAAGACCAAGAGATTATCCATCTACAAAAAGAATTACTAGGAATAATTATAATAATCACTAAATGACATCATTATAAGAAAGGATAATACTTTATTATCAAGACTAACCATGAAAGCATTAAACAACTTCTCTAAAAATGTCTACATGCCTATGTGCAGCAAGAGAGCATTACAAAATTACTAGGGCTTGATTACATTATGCTCTATAAGAAAGGTAATGAAAAAAAAATTGTACATGCATTATCTTGGTGACATAAATGTAGTTCAACAATTATAACAGTTGTTCCCAAATTGTTAGAGGACATCAAGCAAAGTTATAAAAGAGATAAGTACATGATAAAGGCTATTGCTCGTCTCACAAGAATAAGAATTAATTCCACTAAACTCGCCTACAAGAAAGGAATGTTATGAAAGAAGGATAAAATCTATATGGGTAATGTAAAGGAATTATAGGCTCAATCAATAAAAGTGATGCATGACTCAGTTGTAAGTGGTCATTATGGAATTTAAGTGACGTATGAAAGGCTCAAACAGTATTTCTATTGGCCTAACATAAATAAGTTAATGAAATAGTGGGTGTAAGCGTGTGAACTTTATTAGTGCTACAAAGGGGAAAATGTATTATATTTAGGTTTATTGTAGCCTTTGTCAATACCAAAACAAGCTTGGTGCCACATTAGCATGAATTTCATAGAAAGGACCACCCAATTTTGAAGGGAAGGATGTAGTAAAGGTGATGATTGACCGATTCACTAAGTTAGTGATTTTATTGACCTAAAAACCTAGTTATAATGTTTAGAGTAGTTAGGTTGTTCTTTGAACAAGTCTTTAAACTCCATAGCCTTCCTTAATCAATTATGATAAGTTACATTAAGATCTTTACAAGTTATTTTTAGCAAAAAATGGTCAAGTTAGAAGGAACAAAATTCCATCTCAACTCTGCCTATCATCTACAAATCGATAAGCAAATAGAGAGATTCAATTACTATATGGATAATCACCTTTAATGAATGTGTTTTATACAATGTCATCACTAGTTTAGATGGCTATCACCGAGAGAATGGTTGTACAACACCATGTTCCACTATGTCTTTAACATGATGCCATTTGAGGCATTGTCCAAGTATCTTATTCCCTATCTAACTAACTTCCTTACTTACATCAAAAACAAGAATGGCCTTTGTGTCAAAATTCTTCTGAGAGCAGCAAGTGTTGACTAAGGTGCTAAAAGAGGAAATTTTATGCTTATAAGAATAAGATAGATAAGACCTTTAAGCAGAGGATTAGGCATTCTTGAAATTACAACCTCATAGGCAAAAGTTTCAATGGTGGTGCACATAAATTTGAATTTAGCCTCAAAGTATTATAGTCCATTTTAGGTATTGAGAAGGGTGGGAACAATTGTTTGTAAACTGCAATTGCTAAAAAATAGTGAGATTCATCTTGTCTTCCATATTTCCCTACTCAAGAAGTCTACAAAAGTTGGCATTTTACCATCAGTAACTTTCTTTGGTTTGTAAAAATGGATAATTCAAGATAAAATTAGTAGCAATCCTCAATCAGTGCATTATATAACAAAAGAATGTAGCGGCTACATAAGTATTGGATCATTAAGCCAATATGACCCAAAAGAAGGTAACATGGGAGAACCTTCCATTCATCCAATTAGAATTTCTAGAATTTAATTTTTACTAATCCTGGAGAATAATAAGGAGAGAGATATCATGATCCAACTCAATTATGGCCTATGGCTTTACTAAATAAGGAATTAAGTTTGAGATAGTAATAAGGTAGTTGCAACTATTATTACATTTATGGTTTCCCTTGTAATTTTGAGTGAATTGGTAGACGACAGAGTTCTCAAGGCAAGTATAAAATAGGTAGTCATATGTGATACATGTAATTAGTTATGGAATATAAATATTGAATTTCTCTCTCTCCCTCTTTGTTTCTTTCTAATGCCCTGCATCTCTATTTTGCTTTGATCTTCGACACTTTTTGTATTTTTCTTAAAGGATCATCAAATAATTTAACTTTATTTAAAATGCAAATAACTTGAAGCTCAAATAATTTGTAATTGAAAAAACCTAAAACCTAAATAACTTAATTATAAAATAACCTAAAACTCAAAAAAATTGAATTTAAAATAATTCAAATCTAAAATAGCTCAAACTCGAACTTAAGTAACCCAAAACTTGCAACAATACAAGCTAACTTAAACTAAATCCATATTAAAATTTTAATTCATTTTAATACAAATTAAAATTTATAGATACTTTTAATTCAAAAATTATTTTTACTTGATTTACTTTTATTTATAAATACTTATTATTTATAAAAGTATTTTTTATATTTAAATTAATAAACACATTAGTTTAAATATATAAAATATCAATTATTCAATTTAATTTTTTTCAATGATATATATGAACTAAATATTTAAAAATTATACTGTTATAATTATTCAAAAACATTAAAACAAAAAATTATAAAACTACTTTCATGGTATACATATATTTAATTTTGAAATTTCAAAAATATAAGTTTTTCATATTTTAAGTTCAAAATTTTTTCCCTCTCCTTAATATGCTATAGAAACCCAATATTTTTACTTATTTTTAAATTTAGATTTTTCTTCTCTTCTCCTTTATGAACTATTATATATTAGTTTCTTAAAAACAAAAAACTTATCTTATTATTTGATTGTTTCTATTTACGTAAAACTAATAATTTATTCTTACTACAAATTATTTTTTATTTTTTCCTAAATAAAAGAAAATATTTTGTTATATTATTATAATAATGAATAGAAAATATTTATAAATAGATATAGTAACTTGATTTAAATAACTAGACTTAATTTGTCTAAAATCCAACTTAATTTGATTTGCATTGAATGAAAGGTTAATGACCTATAATTTAACTTTACTTGAAATTAAAATAACTTAAAATTTAAAAAAATTATATTTGAAATGATTAGAAATTTAAATAACTTAAACTTTAAAATATTTCATACTTAAATAACTTAAATTTTAAAATACTTAAAATTCAAATAATTCAATTCAAATAATCTAAAATTCAAAATCATTTGACTTGAAATCACTCTAACCCATATATTTGTGCCACTTCTACCCTTTGTCATTTAATGTTTTAAGCTTTAAAATTTTCCTCGTTTGAAAGTGTATTGTGCTAAAAGAGGGTCTAACTTGGTACTTGGAATTAAAAGCTAGTTTCTTTTTTCTTTTTCTTTTTTCTTTTTTCTTTTTTTTTGTGGAAGGGAGCTCCTTGCATTGCTTTCAAATTTATATCCAATTATGTTGCCTCTATCTCATCTTCACAATTCACTACCTACCTAAACAAATAAGCCTTCTTTGATTTTCAATACAAGTTTAACTCCAGTATCATCTTATACAAGACCATCCTCTCTGTCACCCAGGCCCTCTTCAACTACAATATTAATTGATTCACAGAATCTATCACTAAGAATTAATGATGAAATAAATTTGTTATTAAAAAAATTTACTACTCCCTAATTATTATTTTTTAACTAATTATAACCTTCAATGTTTCAAATTAATTTGTATATTAACCCAAATAAATAAAATAAATATCATGTAGTCAGAGAAATTATAATTCCAAATGTTGCTTATATTGTAATATCAATATGTTGATTTTATCATACCCATAACTAATAAATATAACATATATATTTGTAATAGTTTTATTTATATTAATTCTCAATTTTATTTATTTTTTATTTATTTTAATTTTAAATATAAAATATTTAAAGGATAAAATTTTTTAAAATATAAATCAACACATTATAATTTTAGTGTTAATCTCATATTGTCAAATTATATGTTTTATGACTATTAAAACTTTTAGTTTGATTTGGTTTTTGTAAAATAATTTGTTGGATTAAATTAATTTCAATAAAAAATATAATTTTAATGCATTAAAAAACTATAATTATTATTATTATGTATAATATAAATAATTAATCTAAGATACAATAATAATGTAGTGATGTTTAAATTTATATAACTAATTTTATTAATAATAATTTTAATATAATTAAAATTAAAAACACTTCAATTTGGTTTGATTAATCTTAGTTTACCAAAACTATAAACTCTAATCAAATGAAAAACATCAATTTACATAAATTACATTAACTAATTATAAAATTTAATATAGTTAATTAAATTTTACTTTGATTAAGCTATTAGTTAACTACATTAAATATTATTATATAATAACACTTATTAAATAATATAGTATATATAAAAATGTAGTGAAATAATTTCTTTAAATTCAATTTCATTTATTTAAAAATTAAATTAGATGTAATTTTATTATTGTTTTCAATTCTGATGGTTGTCTAACTTTTTGTCAACTAAATTTTTAGACTTTTTGGAACAGCCTTGTAACGAATCACCCAGAGGCAAAAGAGGCATATGGTTGAGGAAGTAGAGATGGAGAAAAAGGGAGAGAAGGCATCAAAACGAGGTATCAAAGTGGTAGCTATTTGTGGGTCTTTTTGAAAAGCCTCTTTAAACCGTGGTCTCATTCGATCTAGTAAACCACCACTCCCTACAATAAGCTTTTGATCTTCTTTCCTTTCACATTTTTTACACATGTGCTTTCTAGCTTTCCTTTTATGTCTTTACTCCAATCTATGAATTTTTCTATAGTTTATGATTTGACAAACATGTTGTATTGGGAATTGCTTGATCTCTGCTATTTTGACTTGTGATTTGGGTTTTTTGACATATGGATGTGGGTTGGTGTCATTTTCTTATTTTGTAGCAATTAAGCTAAACCATGAGTTAGTTCTTCTAGACAAGAAAATTGAATACATAGACATTTCTTAGCTACCAAAGCTAAATACCAATCTTGAAGTGGATGGTCATTTCCCACCCCATGTTGAATCTTTTAGGGAAAAGGTCTTTAAGGCCAATAACATCCTCTTTGCCTCACCTGATTATAATTACTCAGTCACTGGTACTTCCTTTTCCTCTATCTCTTTATGCATACACACACATATATAAAGATTATGTGTTGGTGTTTTTTTGTTTGATCTATTGAAATTTTTATAGGCTTTGTATACAACAAAGTTGTAACCTCTATCATTAAGCTATAAAAGAGGGTATCACATTTTAGGCCGTTAAGGGAGAGTTATCTATCAGTAAATTATAGTGTTTCTTATTAAGCTAATCATGGTATGGATAATGAACTAAATTGTGATCTTCAAGGAAAGGGGCATATATACTTAATCAAAGAAAAAGGATGTAAAATAGTTTCCAAAACATCGAATCTTTGTCATTTCCTAAGTTGCTAGATGACAAATACTACTAATATAATGGAAGGCATCGTAACTTTTTAATATTCCTCTATAAGAACATTACCTTCAATTTTTCACATTTGCTAAATTGAAGTGGAAAAGCCTAGTGTATTGACATCTTGAAAGTTTCTTATGCATGAGCTTCTATAAGATCATTTTGTAAACTTTTTTTCTTAGGACATCCCCTCATACTGCATTGAGTTCTTTCTAGAAACTACCAAGATCCATGAATTCTCTTATGTCCATTGATAAGTAGCTAGGTGCTATGAAAATAACAAATTCTTGTTAATTTAAATAAAGACAGAATGGTCATTTAAGTTCTAAAATTTGGATCCTTAAGTTAAAATAATGCACTTAGATTGAATTGCTTTGAATTTAAATTAGGTCATTTGTTAACTGGTGGGAAAGATTCTTTTTTTTTTCTAATAAAAAGCTTGGCTTATTAAATTCATTTATGGATGATAAATAGTTTAGTAGGGGTATCATTTTGATGTAAAGCATTACTCTTGATTACAATACCATGTATGGTTCAAATAAATTAGTTATTCTTCTGAGTTCTTATTTTCCTTTGATTTTGCTAGCACCTTTGAAGAATGTGATTGATTGGGCATCTAGATCACTAAACTACTGGGCTAGTAAGGTTGTTGCCATAGGTACAAGAGGCTCTCGTGGTTGGCAAGTACAATACCACCTTCACTAGATTGGAGTTTTTTAAGATCTTCATTTCATCAAAAAAAAAAAAAACCTACATTTTTCTTGCATGCACATGCCCCTCTTACAAAATTTGATAGAGATGGTAATTTGATTAATCCAGAGGTTAAGGAGAGACTAATGGAAGTTCTTTTATGCTTACTTGAATTCACTTTGTAGCTAAAAGGAAATAGATAACCTTTGTGATTCAACAACCATGTTATCATCTCTATTAATTGTAAATGGATTTGAAATATAAAAGAATGTTTAGTAATTTTTTTTTCAAAAAAAGGATAGAGCCATACTTTACTTTGATTTGGAAATGGCAATTCAACTTATTTATAGTTAGACAAAAGGCATACACACAATGTCTTGTTGTGAATTATACAAATACAATAGTATGTAATTTAACAATTCTTCATTAATCAAGGTTCTATAGTAATTCAATTACAATTATGACTTGATTATGCATTTCCTAGTTAGTTTGAGAAGGCAAATGTGATTTTTGACTCTTATCAAATTTTTAAGGATTCTTATAAGACTACTAAATAACATTTTATTACAAGCATGAATGGGAAGAAATGCAATCTCTACAAAAATGAAGCCAAAAACTTTTGTTAGCCCTACTTTTGATGGCTCCAAAGTAAAAAATGGTAGGTAGGCCTAAACCTACCAATTTTTGATCGCATCTTGAAAGAAAATAATTAGTAGACATTTTCACATGGATTTTATGGTCAACACAACGAGATGATGGTATATTGCTATACATCATCTCATCATACAAATAATCATGGAATACAATGTCTAAGAAGAATATCTCAACATTTAAGGCGATATCTAATGATGTGTGGGTGAAATAAGCTACTTGTTGGTTTCGTTAGAATGAAAAAGATTAAACAAGTAGCCAAGTAAGGAACCATAGAGATTTCCTATATCAGGAAGTGATGAACAGACCTAATTTGGAATAATAATTACTTGCAAGTTTTGTTTGTTTAAAGTTATTGTCCTTATGGTTAAATGAAATAGATGGGGCTTTTGTTAATTTTGTAATTCATCATAGTGCAAATATTATTCATTTTAAATTTTTAAGTCTGAATATATTATAGTAATTAGGTTACTTATCCAAAAATACTTTATTTTTCAAACAAGGATTTATATATATAGAGAGAGAGAGAGTAATGTATTGATATTTGTTACTCATTACCAACTTTGATGCAGGTGACTGAATTTTAATTAGATTGACTTAGTTGTTGCCTTTATGTGACCATGTACATTGGCAGTTATCCATTAATATACTAACACTTTTATTGTCATATAGTATTGTGCTTTCTACTTTAGACAAAATAGTTTGTTGTTGTATCAGTTAAATGAACATGCCTTAATCCTTAATATCAGTTGCAAAGTGATTATGATTTGCTTATGGTTCAAACAATTAGGGTATTTGTGTCTTCTTAAGCAAAGCCTTGCTAATTCAGTAAAATATAGAATCAATTCATTAAATAATAGAAGATTGACCATTGATCTTGTCATTA
>JAHLGO010000184.1:27912-41977 GCA_020615895.1 Ceriops decandra | reverse complement strand
TCACCGTCATCTTTGCTTCCCCAATTTCAGCGTCTTTCTAATCTGTCTATTGATAGTTGCCGAAACCTGACTTCAATGCTACTGTCATCCCCATCCTTGAAAAGACTGAGCATATCTTCAAGCAGCTTCAAGTCATTGGAGCAAATGCTCAAGGGGACGATTTCTCCCGCACATGAACCGTCGTCTTCTTCTCTTCCATCTAATCTCTCTTCGTCTTTGAAAAGTCTGGAGATTTCTTTCATGGAGCAACTGCCAGAAGATTTTCTGCCGGTGGAGTTGCTGCAAACCCTCACTTCTCTGGAATATTTAGAGATTAGGGATTGCCAGACATTAACTTGTCTACCTCATGCGAAAATGCCACTTCTCACTTCCCTCCAGAGACTCGAGATTAGTGATTGCAAAAATCTAGATCTGTCCAATTATGATGATGAAAGCAACAGCAACAACGACGATGCTATTCTATTTCAAGGGCAAGGCCTTAGAAGCCTCATCTCTCTTGACATTATTCGTCTCCCAAAGTTGGTGCATCTGCCAAGAAGGCTTCTGCTGCATTCAATTGACCTGAAGAGGCTCAAAATATGGGATTGCCCTAATTTGGCGTCCTTGCCAGACTGGATGTCCAACCTCACCTCATTAGAATTTTTACAGATTGGAGGTTGTTCCCAACTGTCGGAGAGATGCAAAAACAACATGGGCGAGGATTGGCCCAAGATTGCCCACATCCCTTTCATTTGGGTCGATAGGAGATTCGTCCAGCATGGTGGCCGCTATAAACTTTGATTTGATCAGAGGAATCCCTAACCTTTCCTTTCCAATTTTGGCAGGTTCCTCCTCCTACTGCTCTCTTCTTTTTATCTCCATCTCCGTCCATTTCGTTTCTATTAAAAAGAGAGCCTCTGGTGCTGTTTTTCTCCTACAAATTAACAGATTTCTTCTTCTTTTTTTCTTTTGTCAAAAAATCATTGTAGGCATCTTCAATTGACATTTCATCTTTCCTTACCAAATTGTATCATCAAAACTAGCATCATCATCATCTTGTAAAACACTCATATGTATTTCATCCCACTGAAGTTTCTCATGTATCTAATAGTGTGTTGGGTTTGTGAGATACACAGCTTGGGATATTTCGATTTTTCATTTCCTCAGTATGGAAGTATAAATCAATGCTGAGGTAATTTTTTGATCTTTCATGTAGTGAAAAGAAATTGCTCCCAAAATGGTGAGTCCTTTGTTTTCCACCAGAAGCTAGAAAAGAGTAACTGATGTCTAAGGACCAGCCTAACATTGCTCACATCCCTAATATCCAAATCAGGGAGCCATAATTTCAGTTTCGTGGGATTTATTGTATTTACAGCAACCCTTTGCACTTTGAGTAGGTTTGTAGTTGTATTTTTCAATCTACAATATTTTTTAGTAGTGAAGCCTATGCTTGTTCTTTGGCGAATATTGATGAACTTTTAATTTCGATTTTCATGAATATTTTGCAGGTATTTTGGCAAATTTGGCTAGCAAATTACTGCAGGCACTATTTATACTCTACTAGATTTTGTTGCAGGCATAGGGGTTAAAGGCATGAATGTTGTTGCTGTCTTATTTTGGAAAGTAGTGAAAGTGGAATGATAACTATAGCCATGATCAGTTGTGGGGTTTCTAAGCAAGGGTGGAGGTATGGACCTTGTACTCTTGAAGAGGATATGTTGCTTAGTGAACATGTGAAGTTATATTGAGAAGGTAGGTGGAGTTCTGTGCCAGGTGTGCTGGTAAGGCATTTATTATCAACATATACCATCTAAAAAGAATGATTTTGCAATTTTCTTTTCTCTTGGTTTTGATTTAGAACTTGTGTTACTGCTGTGTTGCTGCCAGGCTTCAACAGAAGTGGCAAGAGCTACAAGCTAAGCTAGGTAAATTGCCTTAACCCTATGGTGCCTAGCCTTAAAAGAGGTCTAATTACACCTCTGGAGGAGTGAACTATTATTAAGCTGCTTGCTTTTTGGGGTTAATAAGTAATGCATCTCTCTTAAATTGTACCTTTAAGATCTAGTTGTAGTTAGTTACTGTATTGTTAGAGTTTCTATTCATAATTCTCCTAAAGTGCTAGTGAAGACACTTTTTGGTTAGAGAGACTAGCTACTGTGGCAAAACTATAGTTATTTTTTATAATTTTTATGCAGATAGATGACTATTGCCAGATGCTTGACTAGCAAGAGGGACAATGAGATAAAGAACTACTGGAGACCCTATTTCAAGAACAAGGAGAGATACTCTTAAATATGAGAGAAACAAAAGGATCGAGTTTTAAATCAAAAATGGCAGAATCAAGATCAACAATAGTAAGAGCAACTAAAAGCAAAAAGTGACAAGAAAAGTTTCAATAGTGCTTGTGATGTATCTGGACAAGAAGAAAAGCTTTTTATCTATCCCACCTTTGAGTATCAATGCTTAGCTGTGATGTATCTGGAGGTTGCACCTTAGGTAGATTCTATAATAGTGGATGTGCTGTAGGGTGGCCTGAGAAATCTAGATGAACCATACATAAGTAATTACTACACCAAGATGGCCATATTTGCTTTAGAGGGATCCCAAATATGGGTACAATGGAGTTACTAGTGTGCCATAATATTATTTGTATCAGCTACTTGTAAATGACAGAAATTTTCTTTAAGATTTTCATTTGTTCTATATCGTTAACTTGACTTTATAATCGAAATTTCTTTTGGGACTATTTACTTTATCATTATCACCACCTTGACCTTTCTTCTTTCAAGCATATTGTGTTGGAAGATGAGAACATCTTCCTTTAGCAACCTCATCTTTTGTTACAATTAATTTATTATTTCAAATGAATAATGCAGAATTTTTAATAAAATTATTGAAAATCAAATTATTTGACAAATTAATATGCTGTCTAATAGAGAAAAAAGCTTGGTGTTCAATGTATTTTGTAATAAAGAAAAAATGGGGAAAAAATAATATCTAGTGTAGTCTAAGGCTTAAATTTTATACTTGGTAAAATTCAAGTTCTTTATATAGGACTATCTTCTCTATTCTTCTCACCTATGATTGCAAGATTCAATATTTTGTTATTCTTTGTCTATGTGGTAAATGGACCCTTCTATTGAAAAAAAATAAAAAGGAAGAATAGGAAGCTAGACAACAAAAGTTTGTGAAAATTTGCAATGTTAATTAACTATCTTAGCAAATAATCTATTAAAATTTTTGAGTACATATTATTTTTCTATTATTCTAATTATAATAATTTGCTTTATTTTTACTTTTTCTTTCTTATTTTTTCAAAGAAAATCAATTATAATTAAAATGTGCAAAGATTGTATTATCCAAGAAACCTAAAAATTTTTTAATCTATTTGACTCAAATTGTTGAAATTTTACATGAAGAAGGCCAAAAGAAGACAAATCAATTATTTTATGCTAGCTTTTTTTTTTTTCAAAAAAAATAATGTCTAAAGCACACATTGGATAAATGTCAACAATGCCAATGGAAGGCGTCACCTGAGAACTATTCGTGACGGCCAGTGGAAGGTACCGAATTATTGCGAACCAAATTAGAATTCAAATACTAAAAAGTGGAATTATATATAAATGTGATTGAGATAGGTTGGTACAACAAAGAGTGTAGTAGCAACCACTGATTTGTTTTCACAAAGCTTACTTCAACTCAAATCTCATGCTGATACATACATACATATACATACACACGCATCACATGTATGGGGTAGACATATACTTCGCATCGTTAGGTAACTTCTTATACCAATCATTGTTTCACGCAAAATAGTGTATAGTGTCGGACGTATTCATGCCTAGCCACTTATTTTTTGGAACTCAGTTTTCCATTGAAATCCAAAATCCAAATTATGAATGAATTATTGAACTGTTGCACATATGCTACGTTAACCAAATGAGCTACACATGCACTTATGTTTTTTCTCTTAGAAATAGAGCAAACGATCATTAGCTTCATTTCATCCCGCTCTTCCAGAACATACACTCTTATATGCCCCAAAACCAAAAATACGATTTCTTAAAAGAGTCAATGCTTTGCCTCCTTGTGTTGCTACATAATAATTATATGTCTACATATTGCACAAAACTGGAATTTTTGATAGTCAATGTAATATGGTGGGGCCTTGCAATTTTGTCACCAAGACATCCATCGTACTATTCCAGTATAGAATTTTTGGTGCAAAGTTCTTTTCTCAAGGCAAGTCTATTCTAAAAATAAAAATACCTTAGGATTGTAATTAAGATTACTTAGCATTATTTTGTGTATAGTATCTTCTTTTATAATTACATATATTTAAACCTTTCGACACATGTATTGAATTCATATATTAATATTTTATAATAAAATCAATGAATTAGACATTAAAATATAAAATTTTTATACTTATGAATGTAGGAAAATTTAATTTTAATATTTTATTTTAATTAATTTATTAAAAAAGATGCTTTCTCATAAGACCAAATAATTGATTTAAAAAAATTAATCACAACTTTTATGTATTATTTATAATTCAATTACTATATTTTTATATAATTTTTTCTATAAACTATAATATTATAATAATTTATTATATTGTGGTTATTTTTAAATTATATGATATTCTTTATAATAACATTCATAAGGCTAGATTATATATGCCCTTGCTAAATTGCAAAATAATATAGACATGAACTTTTTATATTCAAAATAATACAAAATTAGTTTGTATATCAAGAATTTCCAAAACATAAAATAAGTAGATAATTATATCAATGTTATATAGTGTTTGGCACAACATGTCTACTTTAACAACATTATTTAAACCGAATATATCATAAGTATTATATATATGACATGACAAGAAAAAATTTTAAACAAAATTTCAATTGTAGCAATTTTAAAATTAATTAAAAGTAACAAGTTACAAATTGAGGTCATAATACCTTAAATTTAAGTTATGTGTTCGTCATCTAGGCAAATCAAATTTGTCAAAAAAAAAAATATATATATATATATATAATTTCCTTGGGTTTCTTCATTGAAACCCTTACATATATACTATGATTTCCAATAATCCAAAAGGACCAATTGTCTAAATCCGTTTTAACCAAATATTTGTTATCGAGCCATTTGTTTAATATTGATTCTGATTTATTCCTAGCTAACAAAGTAACAATTAATCATATATATATATATATATATATATATATATATATATTATTCTTTTGTACTAAAAAGTCCCCGACTAAGTCATCACACATGCAAACAATTGATGTCCAAAAATAATATAAATGGTAAAGACATACTATTTCATTGTGATTGCACACATATTCGCATTGTGATAATATTTATGTTGTAATTAACATTATGAGGCTAAATAAATTGAGGTATAACCATTTTCTTTTTGTAAGCTTACTTTGGTGGTTCATATACTTGTTATTTTATAAACAAAATTAAAAATTATGTCTATTGTTAATTTTTATTTAGTTAAGTGAGTATAACTGATTTAAACTATGATTAACTAATTTTAAGGATATGATAATTAAGTAATTATCTCTTTAATTAATACATTAAAAATTAAATATTTTGTATTAATCTCTAATCATATAGGTCACCTAAGGCTTCTTCTTCCAAGTATCCAACTTTCTCTGTTTTTTCAAATCTTTAGTTACATTTGAGCACTGCAAATAAAAGCACGATTACCCTTTCTCCTATGCAAAAACCAAAGGAAGAAAAAATAAAGGTTGAAGCATCCAAGAAAGGCATATATAATATATATGTATAATTAAGAGCTTGGAGCGGTTGAGGGTTTTAATTATTGGTGTTTGGAATTTTATTTCATTTTGGATTTTGAAAACTTTAGATTTAAGGATATGGGATAAGAGAGAGTGGAAATGAAGAGGATAGATAACAAGATAAATAGATAGGAGACTTTTGCAAAGAAGAGAAATGGGTTATTAAAGAAAGCTTATAAGCTGATTGTGCTCTGCGATGCTAAGGTTGCTTTTATCATCTTCACCAACCATGGCAAGCTCTATGAGTTCTGTAGCACCTCTAAGTACGATCATTTTCTTCTTTCTTTCTAATCTCTACTCCAAGTTTTTATCTTGTATCTTGTTTGATTATATATGTGTTATGTAGGCACCTATTTAGTATCTCTTCCCAAGATTTGTGGGATCTATTTTCTTTGTCAATTTCTTGTTTTGTTTTCATGGACCTTCGGTGTCATAACTTCATTAATTCCTTCCTTCTCTAAAATTTTTGACTATATATTTCTTTTTGGCTTATTGTGGTTAATTCTTTCTTGAATTTTGATGAGTGTTGACTCGACACCTTATCCTTAAAGAGATTTATTTGCTTGTTAACTTTTGCTATGATTTCTTTTAGTTTAAAATTTTGTTTTCTTTTTATTTGATTTAAGGTGTCATTTTTTTTGCTCTATGATCTCTGAATCAAATATGAAATTCTTTTCATATTTGATTGATGCCATTGATTGCATTTATTTGATTGATTGTTGGTCAAAAAAAAAAAAAGTGAAAGAAACAAAAAAAGGAAGGACTTGTCATAGTCAAGATATTCTTGTAAGTGTAGTATTAAATTTGGAAAGATTTTCCTTGATGACTTATCTTCCAATAAATACAATGTGATCAAATTTCTTTTGTATTAAATAATATCATTGAGAAGCTATCAAATGGGATTCATGATTGTTTGTAGTTAATTACCTTTCTCTTTGGGATATTTTAACAATGATAATTGTGTTGTTTAATCTGTATGACATTTAATTATAAAAATTAAATTCATGCTTCCTTTTAAGTTAGTAATATAAGTGTTTCAATCCAACATCTCAAATTGCTAATTTGCAACCATAAATTATAGTGCAACTATTGATTTAATACATATTGTGGTACATGTTTTGTATTGGCAATCAATTCGTAATCACATTATTGGTTGTAAATTGCAATTTTAAGATTTGGTTCAATATTTTAGTTCTCTTACTTAACGTAAAAAAAAATCTATAGGAATAACATGATAATGTTCTTCATGTTGGGTTCCTTTATTTTGCATGCTCCTTAAGAAAGTTCATTAATGGATGCATTATCACGGAAACTGATCATTCCTCAAACTGCATTTGGCTTGCAAGCCATGCATTTAGTTCTTTTATAGTGAAAACCAACTTGTGGAAAATTTTAATCAAGAGCATTGCTTAAAGCAAGGGTTTCAATCTCATTAAGCCTAGCACATCATTATTTGATGTATCAATTTTAAGTCTAATATTTTGTGTATCATTTCAACATTTAATATACATGTTGTATTTTATCAACATATGGTATTTAATATACGGAGTAGACCCTATAAAATTTAAACTAAGTTTACCTAGTCATTTATTGGACCTCAACATTTCCGAAAATGTAGTTGAGACATGTTGGCCTTTTGGCGCTAATTGGTGGAGCCTTATTTGTATTAAAATCCTTCCCATTTATTGGGGAAAGTGAAAACTCAATGGAATCATATCTAAGGCATCTTCATTTGACCATTGATGGTAGTCCTAAGCATAATGGAAAATAAATGATTTAAAATATATAATATCTGTGTAAGTTCTTATACATTTAGGTTTTGACCATTTTATTATTGTTTGTAGTTGTGGAATTTTGTGAAACTCCAATCCTTTATACTAGCAAAGAATACTCATAATACGATTTATATTTTTAAGACTGAAGGTGAACTATTACTAATGACATAAACTAGTTATTTTGAATAGACTAAATTCATTTAATTGTACTGGTGATTAGGGCTTGATACAATTTTTCATCTTCCATAGACCATTCACATGATCTAAACTCTAATGATTATTCTCTTACTCTTTCATAATTGTAAATTTGTTTGATAGATGAATGTGAATATTTTATTAAGAAGTCCTTTCAAAAGTAAAATGTTCTTTTGCATTTCTTTCTCCATTCTCGCATGCTTAAAACTCTGGAAAGGGATCAAAAGTGCAACTATGGCTCAGTTGAAGTCAACAAACTTGCTGAAGAGCTTGAAGTTGTTGTGGTGCGCAATGAAAACTTAAATAAAGTAACCAAATGCTAGCTAATAAACTAAATGTAGCAAAGTAATTAAAACAAAGAGAAAAGGAGAGAACACACTAGAATTATATGGTTCGGCTTAATTGTCTACATCTATGGGTTGGTACTACAAAGTTCCACTTACTCCAAATGGGGAATTTACAAAATGGGTAAAACCCAATACTAATGGAAAAAAAAAGTGTATGCTAAATATACTTAATAGGCTCAATTTGTATATCCCTTTCTATACCTAAACCTATTACACAAAGGTTTCTTCTATAAGCTATATCCCATACACACTCATCACACATTTTTGATGTGGGATTCCAAAATTCCAATGAGCCACCTACCAACAATCTCCTCCTTGGTGAATTAGTTAAAATAATAGGGTTTTCAAGTGAGCTGGATCAAACTTCTTGGGTAGCCGAACTAACTCCCATCTGAAGAGACTTCATCTTATTACCCATAACTTCCTTCTACTTATCATTATCAACACACTAAATTACTTTATCATAAATGGATAGAGTGCTTCTATCCTCAATTAGAAATGTATAAGCTACCATATCAGCAAAACAGGCAGGTAGCCTTATCTTATGCCTTGGCCTATTTACTGCAATAGACTCCTATTATTATGGAATAACTATCTCCTCTTGAGTATCATCAACAACTCTTTCTGAATTCTCAGCCAACTTTTGAACAGACACTTTAGGTTTATAAAACTCCACCTATTTTGAGGTAGACTCCATATTCTCATTTGTTTTCTTTTTCAGCAATGCAGCCTTATCAAAAATAACATTTCTACTAAAGATGATCTTATTTGAATCTAAACACTTTAACTGATATCCTTGAACTCCAGAAGAAATTCTTATAAAAATAGTCTTCTTTGCCCTCAGATCCAACTTAGATTCTTTCACATGATAATAAATAGTGCATCCAAATATATGCAAAGAATCATAATCTCCTATAGGTTTTCCTGACCATAACTCTAAAAGAAATTTACCACTAATAGTAGTAGATGGTAAACAATTAATGAAATAACATGCATAAGTTACTGCTTCAGCCCAATACTCCTTATTTAACCCTGAATTTGACAACATGCAATGGATTTTCTCTAACAAAATCCAATTTATGCGTTCTGCCACCCCATTTTACTGTAGTGCATACCCGACAGTGTAATGACATACAATACCAGCTTCTCAACAAACTCTTTTAAAGCGATCACTACAAAATTCACCTCTATTATCTGTTTTAAGGTGTTTGATCTTCTTTCCAGTTTGAGTCTTCACCATCTTCTTCCAATTAAGGAAAACATCTAACACATCATTCTTGTTCTTTATAGTATACACCCATACCCTTCTCAAAAAATCATCAACAAAAGTAACAAAGTAGTGTTTACTTCCAAAGGATGTTGTCTTTGTAGGTCCTCACACATCTGAATGAATGTAGTCTAGAATACCTTTAGTATTATGCACCGTTATTTCAAACTTTACTCTTGTTTGCTTTCTAAAAATGCAATGCTCATAAAAATCAAAGTTACTAACCTTTGCTTCTTTCAACAAACCTCTGTTCACCAAACTACTCAAAGCTTTTTCTCTTGGATGACCCATTTGCATATACCATAACTTGATAGCTTCTAACTTTGAGTTTTCATTAGAAATTGTAGCAACTGATCCAATAATGGTTCTCCCATTATAGTAATACAAGTTATTTTTTCTTATACTATTTATCATATCCAAAGTGTTAGATACAACCTTTACAGTTCTATCATGCATTGATATTTTGCAACTTTTAGATTCCAAAACTGCTAACGAGATGAGGTTCTTCTTCAAATTTGGGACATATCTCACCTCCGCAGGACTTTGCATGATCCATCATTATTCTTCAATCGTATTAAACCTACTCCCATAGTCTTGTATAAGTTATCATTTCCATGTATACAACTCTACCATCTAACACTTCGAAGTTAAAGAACCATTCCTTGTGTGGACACATATGATAGGTGCAACCCAAATCCAAAATCCATTCATGGACTCTAAAAGTGGATGGCATACTAGTCAATGCAATGTCTTCTTCTTCATATTTAACCAAATGTACATCGGAAGTATTCTTGCCCTTGCCCTTATCTTTCTTCCTTAGCTTTGGATAATCCTTCTTCCAATGTCTATTTTCATGATAGAATGCACATTTATCTTGCTCCAGTCTTCTTTTTTATTATGATTTCCTTCTTCCTATTAGGTTTTGACTATGGCTTCTTCCTTTTATTGTGAGTACCTTTGATGATTCCTCCTGATTCTCCTTTCGATTCTTCTTATGAATTTCATAATTGAGCAAAGCACCACATACTTTTTCAAAGGACAAACCTTCCTTTTCATGAATTAGAGTAATACATAAATTTTCTAACTCATCAAGAAGTGAACCAATTAATAACATAGCTTTCTACTCATCCTTGAAAATTTCATCCAAATTTAACAAATCAGCAATCAAACGATTAGAAGCATTAATATGATCACTGATACTTATATCAGGTTTCAACTGAAGACGATAAAGTCTTTTCAATAAATATAACTGATTTTCATTACTTTGCTTCATATACTTATTTTCCAAGGCATCCCACAACTTATTAGTAGAATCTTTTTTCATAAAAGGGTATTTCTATTCTCTACATTCAATCTCTCTTAATCTTTTACTTCCATATCTTTTGGTTTATTTTCTTCTAAGGTGATGTCTAAATCTTGCTGACACAATGCATCTTTAATTTCACTTTGCTAAATACCAAAATTATTTCGGCCATCAAATTTCTCAACCTCTATTTTTGCTACTATTACTTAAACCTTGGTGCTCAAAATGATCAATTCCTCAAAGAGGTATATTCCCAAGAAAGGTTAGGCAGATACATACAGGCTTCACTTAAAACTCATTTTCCTTAGATTTTTATTATCTTGTTGATAGAGCTACCTCATCAACGATCACTTTTAGGAAAATGAAGGGGTCATAGTGCTACCTCCAAACAAAACTAATCTCCTTAAGCAAAGATACCCCTAATCATAACTTACTTAAAAATAACACCAAAGCTAATAACCATAAATAACTAGCCAATTCCTAAATCACCTAAAACCTAGAGCTCTGATACCACTTGTTGTAGCACACAACGGAAACTTAACCAAATGGTAGCTAATAAACTAAATGCAGCAAAGTAACCAAAGGAGAGAGAAAAGGAGAGAACACAAAAGGATTATGTGGTTTGGCTTGATTGCCTACGTCCATAGGCTGCTACTGCAAAGTTCCACTATACTCCAAATGGAAAGTTTACAAAATGGGTAAAACCTAATACTAATGGGAAAATAAATTGTATGCCAAATATACTCGATAAGCTCAATTTGTATATCCCTTTTCACACCTAAACTCATTACACAAAGGTTTCTTATATAGGCTATACCCCATACACACTCACCACACATTTTTTATATGGGATTCCAAAACTCTAATGAGCCACCTACCAACAAAAGTAAGATGTTATATTCTGTGTCGTATGATGAGATTCTATTTTCACCATATAGCATGGCCAAAGGTTATGTTTTCATTATATCTTTGATATTTTTCCACCCCTAGAATCAGTTTCATGGCAAAAGCTGATGACAGCTTATCTGAATATTGTTTGAATGTTAGATGTGTTGATTTTAACTTTGTATGCACTTTTTGTTGACCTAATTATAAAGCAATTATCAGGAGGACTTGAAACTGGATGCTTGATATGAGGCCCTACAACAAACTCAATGGTAAAGAAAAGTCAATAATAAGCAATTTCCCTTGTTGTCAAGTATAAATGTATGAGCATTCTTATTCATGAAAAACTTGTTTGGTATATAGAAACCTTCTTGGAAAGGACTTGGAAAGGGTCAAAGCAAGTTCAATCCACTAAGGTAGCTCAAGTTTTTCTATGGTTCTTCGAAATTGACATCAAAAGTTTGCTTAGTTTCATGGCTCCATCATTACACCACCTGTTCTTTTGTTAGTTAATTTTCCATTCACACATATTCTTTCTTTTCATTAGAAGTCTTGAGTTAAGGATTAGAAATAAAGCGATAACAAAGTCAATATGGGATAAGTGAGAAGAGATGACACAAAGTGGGGTCTTGTGTTTTGTCCTAACAACAAGTTGATGTTATATCTGAGTTATTTCAGCTGTTCTTTTCTTACTATCAGTCTTCAATCCTATAGATTCTTTTCCTTTTTTTTTTTTTTTGGATGGGCAATGATTTTTTTGTCTTATCTACATTTATTTCTTTTATAATTTATTTTTTTGGCACCACTAGTGCTCCTAATTCTTGGTTGACCTAGTATATGCTTGACCAGCTTACTGATCTTGAAAACAAGGTACTTACACAAATGACTACCCTTTCAAGTACAAGAACAACTATTACTTGAAGCTAATAGAGCTTTGACAATAATGGCAATATCATAGAACCTAACAAATTACTCATATTGTTAGGACCCTACATTGATTCCATAAAATATTGGATGTTGCTTAACCCCATGCAACAATAGTGTGGTTCCTAATGCTTGGCAAATTCATAAACTTGATACCTACATACTCTCTCAAGTCTCAACAATTCTCAAACTATGTAAACAAAAAAGTGCATGACACCATTATGCTATCTTTTTCTACGTATGTCAGCTCAATGTCATGTGATTTATGAGTCTCTAATTGTAGAATAATTGATTTTTCTTTTGTATTTTTTTCCTTTGTTATTCTCACAGCCTTGTATGGGTTATAATTGCTGTCAACTAGAATTAAGTGTGCAAGAAAATAAAGCCACATAGAGGGGCAAAAACGTAAATCTGCCGCATAAGCCCTATTAGGGTTTCATGGAAGAAAGTATATAAAGACCTTGGAAGACAAAACTAGGGTAAGGCCAACATAAGAGAACATTTGGTAAACACAAAGAGAGCAAGGTCAGCGAAAACACAAGAAAGAAAATGTTAAGAGAGAAACCGGCCGAACAACACAACCCTAAACAGCAAAACCACAAAACATAAATAGAGGGTACACGACAAGAAGAGAGGGTAACTGTCCAAGCAAGAGAAATCGTCCAAAGGAGACAACCGACCAAAGGAGACAAACATCCAAACATAACCATTTGGCCAACACAAGAGAAACTGGTAAGCTAGGGTATTTGGCCAATCAACCCTAAACATCTAAGCAAGGAGACAACCGGCTAAGCAAGGAGGTGAACGTCTAAACCAACCTACATGGCCAAACAAGGTGAACGTCCATACAACCCTACACGGCAAAGCACAACCAACGGCAAAGAGGTGGACGGCCAAGCAAAGAGGTGAATAGCCAAAGAGGTGTGGACAGCAAGGAAGGAATGGCCAAATAGGACCACCGGGCAAAACACAAAATCTTATAAAGAGAGAGGACATCAAAGAGGAACTGGCTAAAAGAGAGAAAACCAGGAATGGATGGCAAGAGAACACTACATGGCAAAACAAAAAGTAGCACGACAAACCAGAAATAGACAGGTGATGCGTGAGGCATGAGACCATTGGCTAGAAGAAAACCAGAAACGAACAGGTGAGGTGTGAGGCGTGAGACTAGCGAAGAGGAAGAAAACCAAAAACGTGAGGTGAGAGCAAAAACCAGAAACGCACCACCCCTGGAAGAAACTGGTGACTAGGCCATGAGACCAATAACAGGTGACCAGAAAAGAGAGACCAGAAATTGGTGACTTGAAACGTGAGACCAGCAAAGCTGAAACGCAAGACCAGCAAAGCTATGATGGGAGTGCAACAGAAGCGTGGGTGTACATCAAGAGACGACGTGAGACCAGAACATGTGATGGCGTGATAGACCAGAAGCGTGAGGGCAGGCCATGAAATAGTAAAATCGTGGAACCAGGAGACGGGTGAGACCGTGAAATGGTGAAAGCAAGAGTTATGTGAGACAACGTAGAGAAGAAATTCGGTGAAGCATCGGAAAGAACTCAACGTATTTC